>JAQFXW010001649.1:0-14458 GCA_034693945.1 Dendrobaena attemsi | reverse complement strand
AGAAGTTCAGCTTGGTTTGCAGATCGGAGGTGAATCGAAACAGTACACCCAAGGCAGGGCGACAGCATTCATGAAGACATTGTGAGCCAGACCCTCAAATAGCAGTATTGTTATGGTTACTTGTCAGAGGGATATTGTCCAGGGGAATATTGTCCAGGGGAATATTGTCCAGGGGATATTATCCAGGGGGATATTGTCCAGGGGGATATTGTCCAGGGGATATTGTCCAGGGGGATATTGTCCATGGGATATTGTCCGGGTGATATTGTCCTGATAATAAACTAATGTATGATTATTAGCACAGAACCAATCCGCAACCTTAGCCAGTCCCTGATTCATTATTAGAAATAAGTCATTATACGATTTACTATAGATGAAGATTTTCGTGCCATCAGCAAATATGGCAAATTGCAATAAGATTGAGACATTAGGAAGATCGTTTATTTATATTAAGAAAAGAAGAGGTCCAAGGATGGACCTCTGAGGTTCACCAAATTTAATAAGCCTAAATGAGGACAAAGCACCGTTAAAGGAGACTTGTTGTTTGCGACTTTCAAAGTAGCTTTTAAACCATTTTAGTGCAATGCCCCGAATTCCTGTGTATTCCTAAATAAAATTATAGGCATTTCATATGTATTAATGTATAATAATCTAAAGTAACATGGACCCACATATTGAACTTAAAATTCATGGCCTTATAATATGGAATATTGTCATACTTCCACTTAATTGACGTTTTCTACCAAAAGACCATTCTGGACTTCTGGTTCCTTTTAGATTCTAATAAGAATTGGTCCTACTCTGTTTTGCCGGGCTGGTTCGGGAGTGTCTCTGAGTAGTTTTCTTGAAGAGGTGCTATTCAAATTTTGCATATATAATTATATAATGCATGTTTTCAATGTCACAAACTTAAAGTAAAACATTTCAATACAGCATGGTATAACTTCTCATCCTTTTTGTATATTCCTAAAAACATAAATTGTGCAAACTGCAGCTAAACAACGTTAGATTTCACTAATTTATCAGCCCACTATCAGTTAGTGTGGGTATTTGTCAAGAGGGGATATTGTCCAGGGGTATTGTCCAGGGGTGAAATTGTCCAAGGGGTATTGTCCTGGGGGGATATTGTCCGGGGGATATTGTCCAGGGGCTATTGACCGGGGGATATTGTCCTAGGGGATATTGTCTTGGGGACATTGTCCGGGTGGGATATTGTCCTAGAACCCGTGGTCGTCGGTTTAATTTTTTGCGATGAAATGATGCACTGCGAAATTGATGTCAAAAGTCGTATCTGGCATCAAACAAAAAGTCAGTTGCTTATATCTGTTGTTAAAGCTCTCGGTTAAGCTGTTGTTAAAGCTGTTATTTGAGTTATTTCCGGTTGGTATCCTGAAGTTGGTTCTGTGTCAGTCCTAAAGGTTAAAGGTAACCTCGGAGAATAGGCTCGTCTAAATTCAAGGCATTTATTTAGCGCCAATTGATGTATCTACTCAGAGGACGTGCTATAACTCAAATGCTGTGCAAGGCCAAGTAGTATCGCGCGCAAGGGCGCACACAGAGCGTCAGACTAGCCAGTGGAGAAACACTGAACTGACCAGCGGCTTTATTGACCAATTGCTTTATTGACCAGTTGTTCTATAATTGACCAATTGTTCTAATGTAATTTATGTTCTTAAAAGCAGACTATCACATCATTCTTCTGGTGGAGACTGATAAATAACGTTCGCTACTCCTGATCAGCTCATTGCACGTCTATAAATCTCTTAAGACTTTCTATTTTGGTCGTGGCTGGTCTGGGAGCGCTTCTTAGAAGTTTCTTGAAGAGGCGCTATATAAATGTCCAGAATGAATGAATGAATGGATCATTATTGCTAGAGAGTCATCGTCACTGATTGGTAGCCAGGCTCCTTATTCAAACTGTTCTGTTCGTGTGTTTCATCAGCTTAACGACAGCTTATGCCAACAGATGCCGTTGCCTTCAGGACAAAAATTCAATTCGTTTCCCTCCCTTAAGAGACGTTGTCTGGCCTTTGGCTGGTGTGATTCAGTTGTTGGATTTCTATTGACAGGTTGTTGGCTGACATTGTCTGGTTGTTGGCTGACATTGTCTGGTAGTTGACTGACATTGCTTGGTTGCTGGTTGACATTGTCTGGTAGTTGGCTGACCTTGTCAGGTTTCTGGCTGGTTGTTAATTTGCTGTTATTGAGTTGTGTTTCGATCTAACAGCATTCTTGTGCTGCTATGAGACTGAGTGCTATTTGTGCTGCTGTTGCTGCTGTTGATGTTCTGAGCAACAAATGTAAATTTTGTTGTTTTCTTCTTCATTTCTTTCATCTGCAGAGAACAACGCTGAGAGGCTGGATCGATTGTCGTCGAGGCAGAGTCTGTCGAATGCTATCGATCTACAGAAACAGAGGAAGAAAGAGTGAGAGACACAGACAGACAGACAGAGATAGAGACTTGGTTCATCTTTCGTCTTTGTTTCTTCCGGATAGATTGAGATTACAACAATAAATCTCTAGAAGTGGACACACGATGAGTAATCTGACTCTGTCGTCGTCGCTAGACGGCGTCTTCAGCTTCGATCAGCAGCAGCGCACAGCACCCGATGATCTCCTCCTCTTCCCAACCACGGTCCCTAGATCGGGGTCAGCGGACGAGGAGGGAGGGTGCGGGGAGGAGGACGTACCAGAGGACCAGAGGGACACACCGTTCTGTGCCCTCTACTCGTTCGTCATCTACACCGTCTTCACCGGGATGCTCTGCATGCTGGGCGCCGTCGGCAACTCCCTATCGTTCTTCGTCTTCCGTAAGGATCGTCTGAAGACGTCCACGTCCTTCCTCTTTCAGAGTCTCAGCGTCATCGACACGCTGATGCTCCTCTCCGTCTTCCCCGTCTACTGCGTCCCGCAGTTCGTCAACTTCACCGGTCTCTACCCGACGTACATGACGCGCAACTACCCCTTCCTGCTCGTCCATCTGCTCCCCTTCATGTTCATCGCCCAGACGTCAACGATCTGGGTGACGGTCCTCGTGGGGGTCAACCGCTACATCGCCGTCTGCATGCCCTACCAGGCGATCCGTCTCTGCACGGTCCAGCAGGCGAAGAAACAGCTCGCCATCGTTCTCCTCTTCTCCACCATCTACAACGCACCCAAGTTCTTCGAGGGCAGACTGGCCGGAAACGAGACGGTGACGTGCGCCGTTCACACGCTGCTCGCCGAGGACCAGAGCTATCGGATCATCTACGGAAACATCCTCTACACGATCGTCATCTGTGTCCTCCCGCTGCTCGTTCTCACCCTCCTCAACATCCGTCTCATGTCGGCGCTGAAGGACGTGAAGAGGAAGCGCCAGGAGATGCAGAGCGCACGTCAGCAGCAGGACAACAACGTCACGCTCGTCCTCATCGTCGTCGTCATCGTCTTCACCGTCTGCCAGTTTCCGGCTCTTCTGACGCAGATCTTCTGGACGATCCTCAGAGACGAGGCGAGGTTCTGCGGAGGATTCCAGTTCTTCTTCAGCCGGATCAGCAACGTTCTCGTCATCACCAATTCTTCCGTCAACTTCGTTATCTACTGCGCGTTCAACAACCGCTTCCGTCGGGTGCTGACCTTCGCCCTCCAGGGGAAGCCCTACCCTCCCGCTCGGAAGCTCGGATTTGGACCGACCCCGCCGACGGCCACCGCCCCGCTCCACCTCTCCCAGCCGGAGACAAGGAACGCAGGGGCTTGCACGATGTCCACTACTCTCTAAGGATACTGCTGACTACGATCGACGGACAAAATTATATAAGAGATAATGATGATGATGGTAGTGGTTGTGGCGGTGATGATGATGGTGATGATAATGATGCTGCTGCTATCTCTGATGGAGTGATGGTGTTGCTGTTGTTGTTGAAGATGATGATAGTGGTGATGGTGACGATGATAGTGATAAATGGCCGTGACGATGATGACGATGCTGGTGATGATGACGATAGCAACGACAGCTACGGACGATGAGAGCGAAGAATGATAAGGCCAGCGACGTAGATGTGATCATTTAAAGGGATGACCGTCGATATATTCGCTGAATGAGTGACAGCTTCAATGAGAGTGACACTGACGATTGCCAATGACACCTGCAGTGTGACAAAATGGCGACGCTGCTGACGTATATAATTATATCTGGTGATAATTGAAATAAGACAAAATAATATGACTAAAGAGGTCATTGGATGGCTCATCTTTACAGCGCAAAGTTCTTTCACCACAGCTGAACTCCTGCGCTATATAAATCGTATTTTTTATTAATATTATTTTTATGTCGTGATGATCTCTCCCTCGGGGTCATACACTATTAAAAAGCGTCTGAAGTAAGCGTCTTTTTATAATTGTTATTTATTATTTGTTTTGTACCCGAGTTTTATTTATTATTTCTCAGAATTTATAAAAGAATTGTGTTATAGGAGCAGATGATTAATGTCTAGAAGGTCAGTAGTCACTTCGGGAGAATCTTTCCCTAAAAGCTAACGCATTAAACCTCTGGACGCCGCCGATAAATAAAAGTTGGAAGCAGTAGTTCGCTTCTCCATGGTCACTGCTCATCATTGTCAAACGTTACTCTAATTCCCTTAATATACCTAACAGTCCAACGAAATCAATGGGACCCAAACGCTACGAGCGCCACAGGCACAAACATGTGAGTCAAGCAGAGGCGTAGCCAGAAACTGATTTCGGGGGGTCCGCCAAAGAAACTGATGACCCTTTCTTAGTCATTAAATTTCGAAATTTCTTTTCTATTTACGCTCCCAAAAAGATGATGACTTTTTTAGTTATTGACCAAAATTTTTTGATTTTCGGGCTAAATTTAGTTTGTCACCACCTTTTCTGGTTGCAATGGTCACGCTCGGGAATTGGCTGGTGCTCTGCGCTTGGCCTTCAAGTAACGCTTTACAAATTCTGAGTTTACGATTACGCTTTCTTCTAAACTCTACTTTTAGCCCCTACTTTAAAACTTCTTCATCTTTTCTTGGTGGTGGGTGTAGCCTACCACTTTAAATACGTGCAAAAAATTCAAAATACATGGCAAACATACTGTCGGGGGCTTGAACCCGTAAAACCCTCCCTAAATAGCCTACACCCCTGGAGTCAAATCTTATTATTACTATTTGCTACGAGGTCCTTAGAATCCCTCGATCAGAATCGTCGCATACAGCACCGCACATTGGCACAGTAGGCCCACGAACCTTATATAGGAGTCAAAAATGAGATTGAAAAGAATATTGAGAGTAATGTATTGAACAAAATTAATTGAATAATTAATTTTTTAAATGGACAAAAAGTAAGTACAAATTATCGTAATCTTATAACTGTAAAGTCTACGCTGGAGTCGGAGATCCCAAAATTCAGGCATTCATTTTTCGGGCAAAGGGGAAATAGAAGGAGGAAAAGGAAACGTGCCAGAGAATATCAAGCAATAACAGGTATGGGCCTACCGAAGCGTTATCTCTTCGGGTATTAATCCGAATTGATGTATAAAAAAAGGTTGGACTACTAATGTCGCGAGAATTAGTAAGGTAGGTATTATTATACGAAATACTTGCGTTTTTCTCAAGGTGGGCTAGAACTTCTGCTTATCGAATAGATGAAACATCATGAATTGTAGAGAGTCGAATTGTAATTATATGATAATCGCTTTATCAATACATCGATTTAAAATATATTAAATGCCTTACCTATGGCACTGCGATTAACTAAATATCAAATTATAAAGAATTACTTCTGAAAACCGAAAACGTTATTTGTTACAGAAGTTATTCATTCATCTTCATCTTCATCTCTTTTTATTGCTCCCAATTCACATAAAGCAATTTATGCAAACAAAGTTCATCAAAAACGGGATGCAAACGGCATACCAAAAGGAACATTGTTCCGCTTAATTAGGGCTACCTAATTACGTTACAAGAAATGACCCTTATAATGCTCCTCACGTGACCAGAATATTGATTTCCTTCACTTTGAGAATATTTTAATTCTGTTGCTGGATATCAAGAACTTTGGGTATCTACCAAGACAGACATTTGTAATATGATTAAGTTTCATTAAACTGCTTCTGAGTTGTTTGGATCTCTTGTTGGTTATTCTACCTCCTGTTTGATACTTCTATGCAATTATCCAATTTGAATTCCACTTTCCGTGTAATGAAATGTATATACAAAATTCACGAAACGATGTGCAGATGGCATTTGAATATCTAAGGACGTAATAGCCCTCCTCCACCTTGAGTATTTGATAAGTTCCTCCCTTTGAGAAATTTCACCAAAATGCAATGACACAAGGTCACCCTGCACTAGGCAAAGTTCAGCAATGAAATCGAGCACAAGGCCCCATCACAATGTAATGCACGAGTCCCATCTAGATATTTCCTCCAATGTAAAACGGTTCAGAATAATCTTGATCTAGGTAGGATTCAGTGTTCTCCACTGTAAACCCTCGTTAATTCCACAATATTGTTAACTCGCCGTCGGTATGTAAATTTAGTTCGTTTGAGAGATCAAAGTCTTGATTTCAACCACACACATACAGACACAGATCCGTTGACAAAGGACGCGCTGTAGGCCCTATAAGATTCCCGCCAACGTCAATTGAGGTTACGCCGAATTGATCAACAACACTGTAACTCCGCGTTTCTTGCGTTAAACGTTCTCCCAGATGTCTTCAACCATGCACGCTTTTAAGTGAAGATGATTCGTGACAGTATTAATTCATGTTTGTGAATTATGTCGACTTATTTCTTAGCAACTGGAAAGATATCGAAACTGACGCCACCATCTTGCTGACGCGATCTCTCTCTTTTTCTTTCTTATCTGTTTCTTCTGTCTCTCTGCCTTTCTAGTCTTGTTAACATTCTCGCACGACCAACGAAATACGCTGCAGCGACATGTAGGCCTACATTGGTCTATCGAATTACGCTCAAGCAGTGCCAACCTATGCAGTGCTGAAATTAAATAATTCTACTTATAATTAATTAACATCGATTTAATATTGTTCACATTGGAATTTCGTAGCGGAATCGCTACACCTACACTGCTTGATGCTAGTAGGCTACTTATAATTCATAGTTAGTAAGGATTTGAACATAGGGGGCCTAAGTAATAAAGCTGCAATAACCTTGTGCAGGCTGCACAAAGTATTCAATGTTGTAGTTCACAGTAGCCTAGTTGTGGTCGTGGTTTTGTAAGCTATTTTCGGCAACGTTTTCTTCTCTTTTGCCCAAAGAAATTGGCGATTACATAAATAGCTTATATTGGACAATCAGAAGGAAATGACGACTTTAAACTTTCTACATTTCCATATTTCACATGAAATTGTTGTATTGTTGCGAAAGATTACCAAAAATTAACGTGCCATTCATTAGATTCTGCATGGTCACTTGCAAGTCACTTCAATTGGGATTAAAACAAATTATATGACGATTCGTGTAATTCACCAGCTCAGGTAATAATGAATATTCAAACTCACAGTCAATGTTATGTAGTTGATATTTTGACCCGTATTTTAAAATATGGATTTAGTGGGGCATTTCATACCTCACCTCACCAGAAACGTTACAATGCTTCACCTCACTCCCAAAGGGTTAAACTCTCGCTTAGGCATGGGGTTTTAAAGAACGTGGTACCCATATTCAAATGAGCAGAGGTGGTAAAGGATCTCGATCTTGAAATAAGAAGAATCGAGGTCAAATTTCGCTGTAGAAAACGTGTATAGATCTACTTCTCTAACTCGCCAGGTGTCAGTATCGAAGACCTTGCGTGACTCAGCTCTACACATGTAGCTGTGAAAGCAGAATTTTAATTGTTATAAATCTCTTCACAGTGATGCAATTCCCAGGGCTTTTTAGCGTGCAGCTGTACACAAATGTGCAGTTCTAACTCAAATTTGTGCAGTTGTAAAGCTGGTTTGTGCAATTAAAAACTAGTAAAAAAGGGAAAAAATGTACTTCATTTTGCATCAAATTATAAAAATTCCTTTGCCTTCCTTTGGCTTCTGGGGCCTCGTCCCAGACCCCAATAGATTGATATCACTTAAGAGGATGACAAATTGTAAGTAAATAAGGGCCCTAAATGCACACCTTTTGGCAACAAATTATTCTGGGGCGGAGATATATCTTAAGGGGATATATGCAGTGCAGCCCTAGTGGAGGACCTTTGGAATCGTTTGTGACCCCAGTTGTAGTCGGAGGGTCAAAATTATCACTGATAAATTGGAAGTAAATAAGGGCCCAAAATGCACTCCCTTTGGCATTAAATTATCAAAATTTCGTTGGCTTCTGTGGCGGAGCCCCAGACGCCGCTGGGGAGCTTACGACGCTCCCCCAGACCCCTTATCGTTACGGGCTAGGATTGTGCAGTTGTAAAAATTCCTTTAAAAAAGCCCTGGCAATTCCTGATAATTTATTGTTATTAATTTATTCATCTGTAGTTAGTTATATGCCAGCATCCATACCTTCAAGTCTAACTGCTACTCAAGGGTGGTCCAGACAACAGCCCATAGGTTTATCGGAGTTTACACGCCGAAGCGCCTCGAGCAATTGTGAGTGAGGACTTGCTCAAGGTCTCTTTATATGCAGTGGAGGCGAGTGACATGGATCTGAATCGAACTTCGGACGTAAGGCGGCCACTATCCCACTACTCCACCACGTCCCACATCTGTGGTAGGATTAGGGAGAGATGACCAATACTACAGGAGTTACAGTTGTCCTACCTCTCTATATTTCTCTCTGTCTGCGTGTTTTTGTATGTCTGTTTGTCTGTATCTACGTGTATCTATCTGCCTGTATCTATCTGTTTGTCTGTATTTATCTGTCTTTCTGTCCGTGCATCCCTCCGTCCGTCCGTCCATCCATCCATCCATCCATCCATCCATCCATCCATCTATCCATGCTCAAGATCAATCCATCCATCTATTGGTCTAACTACCCGTCTGTCTGTCGACTCTTTGTCTGTCTCTGTCTGTTTCTTTGTCTCTCTGCAAACCATACTTCGCCATCGATTTAGAATTTACGATTTTATAATTGTTTTATTAGTGTACAGTAATTCCTTGTTCAAATACATTGTAATGGGTTCCACAATATCTATGAAAAGCACAACGAAAACACTTTACTTCGAATATTTATTTCCACTCGTCGGCGCATATACGAAAATAGATACGAGTGATAATAAGCCTATACATATGAAAATCTTTATTAATAAGTGTAATATAATATATAATAATGTATGTGCCAATTAACTCTGGCTAGATGTTAGCAATTGCGTCCTGTTTCGCTGAACTTCAGACACTTCGTTTCAGTTATAGTCCAACAATTTGAAACGTGTAGACAGCCGAAAAGAAACTGAAAATAAATATGGTATACTGGTTTTATGAAAACTGACTTCAACAAGCAGTGGTTGGTTTCTTTAACAACCTGAACATGAAAAAATAGGCCTAAATGTTTTGAGTTTCTGCATTCTCGTTACTGCAGATAGCCTAGAAAAGTCAAACGTATCACACACACTTTATTTACCCACTTCAATGGAAAAAAGAAATTGACAAGTTTGAAGAATCTAGGAGGTATGGAGCAGAGCAAATGCTAGAAACCTGAACCGAGCTTTTGAAAACGATTATAATTAGTTAGACCTATACATATTTTATGGCAATTCAGAGGCCCGTATCTGTACTGCCTAGAGGGACATGGGACGTCTGTCAAGAAGGCTGGAGTGTAAAACATATCAGCATACCAACATGGACCCTATAATAGGATACATGGATTCCATGTAATATTGCAATATCCTAAGATAGGTTGCCAGGGAAGAGCATACATGTCGACATAAATTAAGCAAAACAACACCTTTGGTGTTCATTTACCTTTGCTTCTACCTAGATAATCTGGTACACAGAGCAAAGACTGCGTGCTAGCTCATCCAAGTATAGGCGTACTGCTAAGCGTTGCTAAAAAAATCAGTTTGTTTAAAAGTGTCGGGAATCAATAATTGACGCCGAAAAGTTTATCATGTGTACACTAACGACGACATTGGGAAGAACTTGAAAGGCTTAGCAGATCATTTGGCTTCAGAGAAAACGAGAGACTTAGCTTATTAAACATCAGAGAAATAAACGATTAATGACATCCTCTTCTCAGCTGTAGAAATATAGAAAGGCATTGAACATTTGCGTATAACAGCTCTTGAGATGCGGAGTCGGCAGCGAAACTTATGGTCACCAGCGGTAATGACAAATCGCAATGTTTTGCGAATAACGACAACACTGATAATGATAATGGCAACATTAATAATGATAATGGCGATTACAATAATTATAAGCAGAATGATGAATGGCGACAATGGTGAATATAACGGTGCATACAAGAGGCAAGAACGATAAAAATGACATTTTAACGAGTACTCTATAAATCTCATAGAAGTTCAAGGTTAATCTAAACAATCCGGCTGTTAGCAAATGTGAGACAAAACTGTGCACACATCAAAAGTTTTCATTTACCCTTGCTGAAAGTAAAACGTACTGTGGAATACACGTATTTACAGATCATTAAAACTGAGTTGGTATGCATGTAAACATTTCTTTACCCTTAGCATGTGATAAACTCAGGTAACAGATTGTCCGTACTTTTATTTCCGTAGCAATTGGAGAAAAAGTCATCCAAATGCTGTCTGGTCCGTCTGTTACCGTGAAAGTGTATTTTCAAAAGTTGTTCTGTTGACAGTATCCAGAAAAAGTCGTCTAGTGAATAAGTCACTTAATGAATAAGCCAGCTAGTGAATAAATCGCTTAATGCATTAGTCACTAAGCGAATTAGGCAGTTAGTGAATTAGGTCCCAAGGGAATTAAACGTTTAGTGAATAAATCACTAAGTGAATTAATCACTTAACGAATAGGTCAGTAGTTTGCAAGGTCAGTCAGTCGGTATTCGGTTAGTCTGGAAATCGGTCATTTTTACCCTGGAACAACTAACTATTCACCGGAAACCCTATCAGTCAGTTGGCTGTCTCTGGTTTATAAGTAAGAAAATTGTCCGCCAGATCGATTCATTCAATCTAGAACAACTTGTGAAATACCCTGATCACAACTTGATTTTCAGGCCATCACGCAACAAGCTACATGCGTGACATGATACTACAGGTACACCAGGTGACATCTCATCATTGGCAGCTTATTATACAGCACGATACATTGTTTGAGAAGATGGCTAGGATTAGCAACAGTAGCGGTATAGCCGACTGAGAAAAGTACTGGTAACAGTATTGTAGCCTACATGTGGTCATTTGTAACATTAGTATCCTACTAATACTGATATCAATATTAGTTAATATTAATATTAACTAGTATTAACATAAAATATCAATATTATTGTTACTTTAAATGCAATTAATATCAAAATACAATGTCGCTAATGCCCTTTAGAATTATTATCAAGATTTATTTGTTAGACCGTTATCAATCATGAAACTATTGCTGCGGCAACAAACAGGAACGCGCAACGGCTGAATACAATGTCACTTGTTAGACTTCTATCAATCACTAAACCATGGCTACTGTAACAAAACGGAACTTTGCAAAGGCTCAATAACAATGACACAATGAAACATTTATGAATTTTGTCATATGACCGTTGCTCCAACGCAAACAGATAACAACCAACACAAATCATCAGCCGCTTGCTTTCAGGCGGACGAACTGCAAACCTAACCTCTGCTATTTTTCTTAACAACGGAAAACCTGGTGATGAAAACTTACACCGTGAATGAATAAAATAACTAGGGAGAAAGAGAGATAATGCTGGATGAGATGTCATTGTAAGACAAGATATCGCGTATAGATGTCATCCGTTAACTTAAAAGTTTAAACAGTTTAAAAGTAACACATGCTCGTAAAACTTCAAAATTAAAGGCAGATTACTCACAGAAGTCATACGATATTATGCAGAGTAATGTAAGTTGGCATAATTATCATCAAAACTGTCTCTAATGATTCTGAATTGCACTTTATCATTCTAAGCGCTGTATGGCTGGGTACTGTGAGAAAGACTGGGATAGCCAATTAGTCGGATCTGAACTTCTATCCACGCAAGGCACAAAATGTCACAAGTGTAATTCAGCCTAATGACTTCGAAGAAGACGACAATCCAAACAGAGAACTTAACAGAAAGACGCACTTTCAAAATGTGTGGCACAGAATAACTCCAGAGATCGGCTGAAACTGCAACCGTTGGAGTGATTCCCAATAAAAAGAAACATTCTGTGAACTGGCAAGATGATTCGATTTCTGTACAAAACTCTGTCTATATATATTCTCCACTTGAGATGTCTGTGCTGCGTGTAAACTGTCAGTTCCACCAGCGTTGTCAAAACATCAGGCCACAGTTTCCTAAGAAAAATGCCTAAACTTGTCTACTTTCGATAAGACTACAACGTGGCCTAGGGCCAAAGCTTTACCCTCTGCTGAACTTTAGGTTAACAAAAAACCCAGTGCAAACTGCCTATTGCCTCCTTTTAAATCTTTCAACGGCTTAGAGCCACACTTGCAAACAACAAAAATAACAACAACAATAGCATATTGCGAGAAAGAGAAAAACTCGGCGAAACACCGGCTAAACAACAAAAGGTAAAAACAGTAAACGTGCAACAAATGGTCACATTAGATGTTTAATGTTCCTAAGGCCGGGCAAAGTGCAAGATAAATAAATAAGCAATGTTTACTTCGACACGCACACAATGGTTTACAGTTACAAGTCTGCGTCAGCAAAACACAACCGGATCAACTGAAATAGACGACGGGAAGGAAACCGGCGTACGATATATAACAGTCTTCTGACGCAATGCCACACATAATCTTATAACATAAGTATAATATAACAAAGCGCTTTAAATGGCTTAACGGGGTCTTCGAAGAGTTCGCTATCGATCGATCTCGATTGGTGACGCCGGGAGGAAAAGAGGGGGTCACCGGGAGATGTTGCGGTGTATCGTTGCAGGCACGTACGTTGATTGAGAAAGACAGATGTGTGTTGCTTCCACTATTATAGTAAAGGACGAGTGTCACTCTCTGTCGGAGATCGACGCCGCCTCCGCCGTCGTCTGCAGAAGACGGCTACAAATGCAGTGGGTTGGCACACCACAGCCGTTGTGCCGGAATGATGAAGCACAATGGTTGTGGAAGTCAGCAGAAGAACTACTCTGGCAAAATGTCCTCATGTCTCCTAACACCTGATTTCCAAATGAATTGCAAACGCTGAGGATCGCAAGGCAGTGAAAGCTTTAACAAGTTCGTTTCCAGTTATGCTCTGCATCCGACGCCAACGTGTATCTATCTCGTCTCTTGTGAACTTTCCAGCGTCAAGCACAACCGGGTTTCAGCAAAACGTGGATCACAGCAGACTCCTCCCCTCCGATAGCTCTCGTCCAGCAAAGGCACAAAACTTGCGTTCGCAAAACAAAAGGCGCAAAAAGTAAAAACTCAAAAGAGCAGAGAATAAAGAGAGAGCAAAAGACAAAGTCAGCCCCGACTGCAAAACAGTCGTCACTCGCTTAACTCCAGATCAGCTTCTTTGGAGTGGAAAGAAAACGTTTTGCA
Source organism: Dendrobaena attemsi (assembly GCA_034693945.1). NCBI lineage: Eukaryota > Metazoa > Annelida > Clitellata > Crassiclitellata > Lumbricidae > Dendrobaena > Dendrobaena attemsi. Next base: position 847 of record JAQFXW010001649.1, on the reverse strand, counting down.
CGTGTTGTTTTTCCGAGTCTCCTGTTGCTTCTTCCTATTAACTTATCAGCAAGCAATCTTATCCTCATGACACTTCTCTCCGCCAGGACAAAATTCCTCTGTCTTCATTTTCCATCAGGCATATCTTTTGGTGCGAATTTCCAATCGCCGGATGCCCCAACTCCTAGCACATCGTCGTCTCCTATATTTGGACTGGCATCTCCAACATCTATGTTCTGCTTTCAACAAGGAGCATTCATTGACCATGGCTGCGTCGTTATTTCTAGATGAGCGAGCGAGCCAGTTGGTGCAGCGCAGTCGCCATCTCGTGGTCGGAGAAGCTGCTTCTCGGAAGGTACGGGTCGAGCAGTCCGGCCGAGGCGCCGTCGAAGCGTGCCGTTTCGACGGATGGATGAACGAAGGGTGGCTGTGAGATGACGCCGTGCAGCGGACCCTGACCGGTCTGCGAGTGAGGAAGATAGGAGGACGGGAAGTAGGAATGTCGAGAGGAGTCGAGCGGAGAGTGTCGGCGTTCAGCATCGACGCCGCTCGGGCGCTGGCAGAAGAAGTTCTGTGGGGCGTACGGTCCACGCGAATGACCAAAGTCCTGGTTCAGATGATGGCTGCCGAAGGCGAATGGATAGCTGCGAAATGCGTCGCAGTCCTTGCGGTACGTGTCGCCGAAGGCCGACGGGCCGCCGGTCGCCCCGAACGGTCGCATGTAGGCAAAGGCATCGGGGGTCGACGACCCGGAGTTGGAGTTGCGAGGGGACAGACATGACGTCGGTCCAAGGTGCATCGACGAACCGACCAATCCGTCGGCCTCTCCTCGTCCCCCGTACTTATACCTGCGTGACGCCGCCGTCTG
>JAQFXW010001648.1:0-14458 GCA_034693945.1 Dendrobaena attemsi | reverse complement strand
ATAACTTGAGGAATTTTGAAATTTTCAATTTGGATTGGGTCTTGTATTAAGGGACACTTCTTTCTATGTGAGCGAAATAGGATATAAGTAGTTTTGCTTACGTTTAAAGATAGCTTATTGCTTCTAAACCATTAGTGATTTTTATTAGTTCCTCATTGGCTATCTGCAGCAGCATGTCATAATTTTTATGAGAAAAAATACATTGGAATCATCGGCAAAGAGAATAAAATTAGCAAGATCTGAGGAAGTGGGAAGGTCATTTATAAATAGCAGGAAGAGGAGTGGACCAAGTATAGATCCCGAGTCTGCTCTATATATTAAAACCAACTTAGAAACGCAGGCCTACATAAAATTGATCAGCACTCATCGCTTTAAATAATTACAAAATTTAAGTCAACTTACGAAATCCCTATCTTTGAACGTTCGAAAATTAGGCCAAGAGACAGCACATCGAAAACATTTGCTCATACGCTTAGACAGAGGCCTAAGAGTAGATTGCACTTAATGCAGTAGCACGATGGAAGAAAATTCAGTTGAACGATTGAATGGAAGGGCAAATGAGAATTCGTTTCCTCCAGCATTCACCAAGGAACTGTTTGTTATCTCCTTATCAGAGTCCAGCTGGCAGCTCAGTCTGGCGAGAAGCAATGACACATGTAGACTGGTAAGGTATACACTGAAGCGTCGCCTATGTTGCGGCTCCCTTCAAGCAGTAGAAGCAGAAAAAGTGTTTGCACGCATTGCAATGCATCTGAGTGCAACCGGTGTTGTACTCATAGAGAGTTCCACACTTGGGACATCCCCGAACAGAGGGAGCCATCCGCGTTAGAATCATCTTCTCCGGGCAACTGGATAGAATCTGGATTCGTTTATCGATGCAGTTTGGATTTGCGCACGCAATGCCAGACAAAACTGATGCTTTCCACTCACAAAGACAGGCCCAACAAAAGAGGAATTTCCTTCCACCTTGCACTAACGTGCAGTTGGAACACTCCATACAGTTATTTGTCAAATCGCTTCGGCGACACCAGGTCTGACAACGCGGACACATCTGATTCCTCTTATCCTTACTCAACTCGTTTTTGGAAAGTCTTGCTTCAAAGTCCTGCATCTGTTGCGTTGTTAGGTTAGCGACGTGTTTGACAAGGAAGTACGACCACTCAACGTTGCATCCTGGATAAGGACAAACGAATTCGTACCTGCCTTGTGCGAATGTGCTCTGGCAGACGTCCGTCATTGATTCTTGGCCTGAAAATAATTCCGCAGATAACATAACCAAAGCCATAGATTTTATTCAACTTAGTAGGGCCAGCAAGACATCAGTGCTAATAAGAAAATAGTACAGACATTGTTGCTACATCAATAGGAGTAATTAAGACACTAAGAGGCGACATAATTATTTGATGAGGTAGCAGCAAAACACAACGAAATCTATGCACTTTAGCGTATTTTGAAATAATTCAGCGCGACACTCCTATAGTTTCAACTTCCTTTAAGCAAAATATCACAAGTCAAAGGGTCCAGCTGCATCAATAAACTCTCTAATAGCATAAGCCTCAACAAATTATATTGAGACAGACATCTTAACGTAGGTGTACTTTTTGAACATTATTCCGTTTGAACGCTACAAGACCACATTATACACTAGAACACTTTTACAGAGTAAATTCACGACGCTTGGCTGAAACTCAAAACACGACTTTAATTAACAACTCTAGAATATAGAGGTGATTGAAAATCTAGAATATAGAGAGGATTGAAAATCAAAGCATGATCCATAGCCTATCATTCTTCAGTCAGCATCAGTTTACAAAAAACAGTAGTAGACCTTTGCCTATAACGCAAAACCTAAATATTATAGAAGCTGTCCAGAAGCTGTCAAATAGTGTGCTGACTATGCATTACATGCTTGGAAAACATTGTATTTTAAGCTATGACAACATTTTGGAAAAGGGCGGAACGCCTTCAAAATGTTTTTAGAAGGTACGCCCAACAATCTGATAACAAACAGACTTAAGGTTATAATTTGATCGTTTATTGGCAATTTGGTTGACAAACTCAACCCATTACAAAACGTGGCAGAGCTAGCAGAAGAGAAGAACCGTTTGGGTTATGTTGCAGTCAATTTGAGTATCACATAAAAATATACCTGAAGGTTCTATAAAAGTGTAGGTGGATTAAAGATCATATACTTGAGGACATAGTCTCACATAGATAATGAATTTAATTTACTGATCTCATAATCAAGGCTCTGTAAAAGCAATTGAAACTGATAGCTTACTTATCACGTGTCCACACTGCATTTTGGCGCGCTTAGTGTGTGGGTCGTTGTCAAATGTTAGCATATCCGGTTCCGTTGTTGTCACTGTAATGAATCCTGGCAACGGAAGTAGATCTTTCTGCATTATTCGTTGCTAACACCTGTAGAACGTTTATGTGCTTCAGAGGACTGCAGATAAATTATGACCTGTAAATAAATTAATAATAATCGTTTAGGCCTAATGCGTTGCAATGCAAAGCAGCTCAAATAATATGTATGCCTGCCGTGTATACCGTAAATTTGTATTATGCTGTATAAATATATACAAGTATATCTGTGGGGCGCGGTAGTGTAGTGGTGAAGGTCGCCGCCTTGAAACCGAAGGGTAGCAGGTTCGAATCCCACCCGCCGCGTAAGGACCTTGAGCAAGTTCTTCACTCACAATTGCGCTTCGGCGTGTAAACTCCGACACACCTCCGGGTTGTAGACGGGACCGTCTCTGAGTAGTAGGAGACTTAAAGGGGCGGTATAGAAATGTGTGAATAAATAAATGAGTAATGTATGTTATGGAGCATGGTAGTGTAGTGGTAGGCTCGGTGTCTTGTAACCGAGGGATCGCGGCTTCTAATCCACCTCAATCCGCTGCGTGTAAAGACCTTGAACAAGTCCTCCAATCGCAATGCTCTTCGCGGAGAGAATGGTGCATTATAAGATCTAAGATCGAGGGCCGCAGCCTACAATAGGTAAGCTCACGTTTCTTCGCCAGGTGGCGTAGTAAATGAGGCGCTTCAAGATGTAAACTATAATGAATCCTGGCAATTGAATCAGTTAGAAGCACCTCCGAACAGTTCAAACTATGAAAGACGTCATAGAAATACTTGAATACAATGCACTGCACCGTCTAGGTTTGTGTACTCTGTATGTACCAACATGTATATGTATGTATGTGTGTGTGTGTGTGTAGGTGTGTGTGTGTGTGCGCGTGTGCGTGTGTGTGTAGAACCTACTTTGTCCTTTCACACATCTTTCTGTAAGTCCTTTTGTCTTCCTGCTGTACATATGCGTAGGCTTTTGTATGTGCGAACGTTTAAATCCTGCCCTTTAATTAGTGTTTCTTATGTGCGATCTGTACAACAGATTGTACCAATGAATAACAGCAATAAATTCAACGTAATTAATTAATTAACTAATTAATTATACACCATTACTCATAATAATAGTTATACAAACGAAGGCAATCATGTACGCTTTTTGTGACGGTACTTGCAGGTACGTCGTACCGGGACCTTTTTGAAACTATTCAAATAAAATTTCTTTATATTCAGTGTTTTCAGCAATGAAATTAAAATTTAACTGTGCGTTAAAACTCATACGCTAGTTCGAGTGCGTGTTAATGGGCTTGTATAATCTGAGTAATAACTTAAAAAATTGTCAGTTTTTTTTAATCCTGGCTGCGGCCTTGCTGAACAATTATTTAAAAATTTCGAATAGTGGTTAAAACTAGTGCTCGCGTACGGGCACTAAAATATTGCATGATTGTAGGCCTACGTCTATTAGTAGCCTACATAGGCGAGAATGATAGCATAAATGCATGTATAATAACATTATGACAGAAATACATGCATAAATTGGCCTACATCCGGTCTGTTGGCTACAACGATTAGCAGTTGATTTACATATTATTATTCATTATAGCATTCTACTTACATTTGTGTCATTTCAATATCTGTTATGAACATTATAGGCATCCGGCATGTTTTTGAAGATGTACGAACCTAATACATCCTGAATTTAACCAATAAAATAATACGAACAGTACGCACTTACCTTGTTCAACGTCAACGATAGAGATGAACGGTCTATGATCTGTCAAAGTGTGGCCTGAGTATACAAATTGCAAAACCAGATAATAATATTATCAAGTCAGCCTAGGCTAAGTCCGTGTCTTGCACCAGCTATGATTGCATCACATAGGACCTAGAAGCACTTGGACCGCTGCAATTGTGTGCTTTCTGAGTCACGCCATAGATAGTCACATTGCCAAGTCTGGCTTGTAGGACGTAATGGAGAAACCGAAAGCATTGGGAGAGCTACAGTTTCGTAACGAACATTAATAAATGCAATAAATTGATGATTGTTCTTTGTGACGCACTGCAGCTAAATGTAAGCCTATCGTAGATCCACATAATGATATTATTTTAGTGTTTATTGAGAAAACTTATCTCACAGAACGAAAAAATGATTACTTGTAATTGTATAAACTCACAAAGACAAGTTTAGAATAATTTTGCTGTCTGAAAGTTTATTAATTCATGATAAGAATTCATATAGCGCACTTTTATTAGAACTACTCAGAAGCGCTCCTGACCAAAGCACGGGTAACGAAGGTCAGTTTTGATGTGTATGTAGCCGGAACCGGCTCTGAGCAGCAGCATCCGATTGAACCCTTGGAAACAAGCGCAGCTTCAAAGGATGCTCATTCCAACAACCAAAAACTCACTTTTCTGTCCAGTTGCCAGGCAAAATACCAGTCAGCACGCCGTCCCCCCAACAGTAGAGCGGAAAGAACGACCACCTGGTTCAGTAGAAGTAGGGCAGCAGAGATTGCTGAAGTATGGGTCGCTCACGGGTCTACTACAACTGTATCTCACGTGGGCTTCGCTCTTATGGTGTGCAACTGTGGAGACTAACACTTAATGAGATATAGGCCTAGCGGGCGACAAACGCGTAGGTCTATCGTAGGTCTACCCTTCTCTTCGTAACCAACGTTTTGCCTTGCTATCCCACGGAACTGAAGCCTCGTTGAGGTCATGGAAAACAATTTATTCCACTGAAGTGCTGGCGAGAATAAGAAGGTTTAAGTTGGCTTACACACGTTTCGTGTCGGCGAAGATTCTGTCTTAGTCTCTTGATGAACTCCTCTGCAATAATTCGAAAGAAGACACTGGGCGAGCAGTTCTAACGAAGACATTGAAAGCAGTTCTAAGAAAGACGCTGAAAGCTGTTCTAAGAAAGACGCTGGAAGTAGTTATAAAGCATCAAAAATTACGAGAGTATACAAGGGACTCTCGTGATGGTTAATAGTTGATGTTGATAGGCCTAATACATAATGAATATGTTGTTGTTGATGCCTCTGTTTCTGCTTCTGCTGTTGTTGTTGATGATGATGATGCTGCTGCTGCTGATGCTGATGCTGCTGCTGCTGATGATGAGGATAAAAAGGAGTAAAAGGAAGAGTTAGGCATATCAAACTCAAAATCCTTTACTGATACAATAAAAACTGCAATAGTGACGACGTTTAATAGGCTACTATATATAGTGTCCCAAAAACTGTGCAAAACTGTTTCTGTCAGAACTTTGTCAAATTTGCACCAATTTTAATAAGTTTCGGTAGGTAGATTTAAAATGGCTGATATCTTATGCGATACAACAATTTTCCATCTCGCCTGACTCATATTACCGCACTACCTTGTTAAACACAAATATAAGAATTTTGCATATATGGGCCTACAGGGTGATTTTACAAAACTGATTCCCCTACGTTTTTTGATAACATTTGGGTCAAAAGTATGCATTTATGAATACAATATTCTACAGGGTGAAAGGCAATTCATATTTACTGACAAATTGCATTTCAAAATATTTGAAACCGAACAAAAGTTACTAAACTTTTAGTGACGTCACCTACTCTGTTTTGATAATTCAGATAAAGTTTAACAGTTTTTGATAATATTGCCGCCAGACGTTCATATTTTTTAATAAAATTTCACAGACTTAAAGGTAATTCATATCGAAATATAACGCCTCAATTTTATTAAAATATTTCAAATGCACTAAAAGTTACAGTACATTGCTTTGTGACGTTTTCTTTGTTACACATTTTTGATTCATCAGAATACGAAAGGTGGGCTCGTTAAAAATTCTATAACTTTTGTTGCTATTGAAATATTTTGATACAGTTTGACAGATATATGAAGATAGGAATTACCTTTAAGTCTGTGAAGTATCAGTAAGAAATATTAACGTCTGGAGGAAACATTGTCAAAAACCTGTTAAATTGCTACATCTGTGTTTAACAAGGTATTGAATACGGTGATATGAGTCAGGTGAGGTGAAAAATTGTCATATGGTATATAATTTCAGCCACTTTTCCACCTACCCACCAAAAGTTATTAAAATTGGTGAAGATTTGACGAAGTTGTGACAGAAATAGTTTTGCACAGATTTTTTTTGGGATACGGTGTATATTCGCATGATAAAAAGAAAGCAGAACTTTTGTAATTAAAAAGTGAATTGTGAAAATAAATGCCTAAACACTTACACATTTTAAACAATTCATAGGAAAACTAGAAATACTAGTTAGGAGGTTGGAACCTACGCCTGGGATGTGCAATAAGAATAACTAGGCCCTAAGAAGGTCCCGACAATTCTCAACCTGATTGTTGACAATTCTCAACCTGATTGTTGACAATTCTCACCCTGATTGTTCAGCGGTCATTGAAAAAATAATCATCCTCAATCAAGGTAATAATCACACTGCAGCAACTATAATCTGCAATACATCACTTATTATTGTTTCTCAACCGATAAGAATAATTATAGGTCCGTTAGCCTAAACATTATAATGCAGGTGTAAATAGTAATCGTGTTTTCTCGCAACGTTAAAATGTAGCTTCCATTCTCATTAAGTCTGTCGAACGACTGGCACTCAAAATGTTAAAATTGTAGGTTATTAAAAATACAACAAGGTGTTGATATTGATTATGATGGTGGCAATGTTGTTCATGACGTCCTTCAAACAATATAAACTCAATAAGTAAAAGTATTTGTTTAAATGCATAACTACTCTAGGTCTAAATAACAGAATCGTTTAGTTTGCAATAACAGTCACAATCGTTGACTGGTTATGATTACATACACTGATGTTATAGGTCGAACTAAAATGCAGGATGGTAAAATATTTCGTTATCGACAACAATGAATAACAAGACGATAACAATAACTGGGGCTCTAAGAAGGTCCCGACAATTTTCTGATTGTTGACAATTCTCACCCTGATTGTTCAGCCGTCATTGGAAAGACAATCATCCTCAATCAAGGTAATAATCACATAGATTCCATTTTCACTAAGTCTGTTGAACGACTGGCACTCAAAAATGTTAAAATTGTAGGTTATTAAAAATATAACAAGGTGTTGATATTGATTATGATGGTGGCAATGTTGTTCAAACAATATAAACTCAATAAGCAAAAAAGTATTTGTTCAAATGCATATCTACTCTAGATCTAAATAACAGAATCGTTTAGTTTGCAATAACAATCACAATCGTTACATACACTGGTGTTATAGGTCGAACTAAAATGCAGGATGGTTAAATATTTCGTTATCGACAACAATGAATAACAAGACGATAATCCGTACTAATCAAATCGCCATTTCGCAGTAATTGGTTAACTACTGTTATTGTAGCATCTGACAAAGTCATAAATAATTTAAGAAAATTGCTAAATTAATACAAGAGGTCTAAAATTTGGTAGAAGAAAAGAATGCGTGCATTTATGTGTGGCCTAGACACTTGAATTTCCAACAACAACTCCTCTTCTTTGGCGAGGAATTCTCAGCTGTATGACTTGGCGTGTATGAGGAAGCCCTTCTGGTTGCCTGAGGTTGTGGTTCATTTGAAAAGGTGACGCCAGCTGTCTTAGGGGACGGGTATGCTGAAGTAATACCAGCTTTCTGAAGGGGCGTGTAAGGCGAGGAAATACCAGCTGCGCGAGGCTGAGGGGGCGTGTAAGCTGGGTAGAGGCACACTCCATGAGGTTGTTCACTTTGATAGGTGTTGCCAGCAGCTGCCTGACGGTACCCGTGCGAAGGGGCGATGATAGCTGCTTGAAGGGGTCTATTTAAATCGGTGATGCCAACTGTTTGACGGGGTGCCACGTCACATGTATCACAGGGCTGGAATTTCCAATCGTGAGTTTTCAGACATATGAAACAGAATTCGTGTTCACAACGTTTACATGTCATGTGTTTGCACCCGGAAATAAGTTCTATGTTTAAAAAACATCTGGGACATGCGCGTAGCGACGGGCACGGCAGCCCGAGTAACTTTATAGTTTTGCAGTCTGCTAGAATTCTAGTTAACGCGGTACTACTATCGCAGTCAGAATTTCCGCATGTGTCCCATCCAGGGCTCTTCCACTGACGAAGACAATTCCAACAGAACTCATAGTGTGCTTCGTTTCTTAATTGGCAATTCAAACAGGCTACACGCTTGTCAGTATCCTTTACACGATGACAAGGAACTAAACAAGTTGGACATTGCCTGACGTTGGCATTCTGTTTGTTCGCCAGTAATCTTTGTTCAAATTCAACTGCTTCGTTTTCGGAAAGGCAGGCGGCTTCTCGAATGAGCGAGAAAAGCCAGATGGATTTACAATCAGGACAAGCGATCTCGCTCTTCTTTGCCTCCAATTCGTACAAGCAGTGCACAGCTAGCGAATGTGGTGCTGTTGACCGAATACAGGAGAATTAATCTAAAATAATGACTGCTCCGAAAACACAACTATATGAAATTTTTATTTATTTATTTTATTTATTTATTTATTCACACATTTCTATACCGGCCCTTCAAGTCTCCTACTATTCAGAGGCTGTCCCGACTACAGCCCGGAGGTGTGTCGAAGTTTACACGCCGAAGCGCAACGAGCAATTGTGAGTGAAGAACTTGCTCAAGGTCCTTACGCGGCGGGTGGGATTCGAACCTACTACCTTTCGGTTGCAAGGCGGCGACCTTCACCACTACACTACCGCGCCCCACGATAATGAGTATTAGCTAAAAACACGAACGAGAAAACAAGTCCCGTTGAATATGGTAATAGCCAGCTGTGATAACTATGAAGCAATAGTCACTTCAAGGTTGTGAAGATGTATGCCTCGGCGTGTATTAGCCCACTCATCGAGCGCCTCCGTTGAGGTTATTCTAACAGGCGCTTTATAAATTGAAGCCTACAATAATTACTACAATTTCAATTGCAATCACTGCGGACACATACTAGCCTATGCAAACGATGGGTTCTAAGACAAATAGCCCTAGACAATTATCCCCGGACAACTACACCCGTGACAATTACCACCCAGACAACTAATTACCCCAGAACAATTATCCCTGTACCAATAACTCACCCGGACAATTATCCTTGTACCAATAACCCCCGGACAATTACCCCCTAGATACAAGTTGTCCAAGGAAGAAAAGAAAATAGTTAGGGCCTACTTGTTACTCATGTCGTGTTGTCTCATGTTGTCTGGCACTGAGACATCAAGAATGATGTACATGTATGCATTTAGGCCTATAAAAGGTTTACAGCAGCCAATCTTTGTCAGGTCACCAACCCCAACCTCGCAAGAAGAAGTACTCGGACTGCAATGCACGCATTCTGACCGTCGTCAACAAGTACAGTGTGCTTGCCTATCTGCGTGGCATTGCTCACAATCTGTCTTTCCAAGTTTCAAGAACTGATAAACACTAAAGAATATGTCCTTGGTAACTGTTATTTGACAAACTGCGTGATAGGCCTATAGGCTAACTCAGAATCTAATTTCGTAAGTTTACACAACAGAACTGATAACATGACATAATTAATAAGTATCGTATCATTCGGCATTTCTGCTCATTTAATCCCTAAAGTCTAATAAAGGTTACTTGAATTATACGGAGTTTTAGTTTGATATTTGATAGGACTTTCCTTTTCTCCCTTGGACTACTTTTAACTAGGGGGTAATTGTCTGGGTGGTTGTTGGTACAAGGGTAATTGTCCAGGAAGTAGTTGTCTGGACAGCTACGCCCTGGAAAAAGGTCTACTTGCCTGCTTATTTATTCCTAAAACGCTAGCCATTTCTTCGTTACTTAAGAATTGTTGTGCGTATTGCAGTGATCATCCTGATATAATAAACAACGCAGTCATGGAAAAGGAGCTATAATATTGTGAGAAATATTTGACTGCTGAAAACCCTTAATAATATGCCTATCGTTATTTATCATCGGACAACATACTCCATATAGAATATGAATCAATCAATCAAAAGCGTAACATAATAATTATAACAAGTTTACAACAACAACAACATTATTTACCAAACAAGTAATGCTCAATGCACAATAAGACCTAGAAGGAACAGAAGTCCTGCTAATTAAGATTGGCCTTCAAGATCCCTCTGAGTACGGATCTTGAAGGGGCGCTATACAAATTGCGATTGATTGAATTGCGATAGGCTTACCTGTGTGCAGTAATGTTAAAGAATGAATTAACTTAATTCTAATAATGGGCCTACTTATTTGATCAAATGTAGGCCTAGATTGGAGGAGTTGCTTCATAATCTAGAAAACGGACAGAGTCGAAAGCGATTTAGAGTTGTTCTTACCCAGGGGCTTAACTTTGGTCTGAAAAGTGGGGGGTACAAATTTATTCTTCGAGATTACTTTGGTCTAAAAAGTGGGGGGTACAATGTATTCTCCAAATTCACTTTTGTATACAAAAATTCGTATAATAAAATTGCTAATTTTGTGGCATATTGTACATCAGAAAGCTCCAAAAAATACAATTAGACAATATGGATAGACGTTTTGTTATCTTTTGCTTGAAAAAGTGGGGGGTACAGAACCCCACTTCAAAAAGTGGGGGTACATGTACCCTTGTACCCCCCACAAGTTACGCCTATGTTCTTACCTATGGCATGTCCGCATGGCATAATGACACGAGGGCTAACATCATCTAAGCCGCAGACATCAGGATGTTCAGCTGCAGTGGTTATCTTTATTTTTTCTGAGGGTCTTGGATTTCGTGTCTGCTGCTGAAGATCATTTATCGTCGGCCAATCACCGCCAATTAATCCAACGCTTAGGTTAAGAGTGCTTTTGTCCCGTATGTTGTAAACCGATAAACGCTGATTTCTAGTAACCTTGTTATCCTCGAAACTTCGGCCTAATAAAGAAAGCATATAGACCTATATCTACTAGCTCCTGTAATAGCTAGTTATAATTATAACCTAGTCAGCTACAGTGTCCGTTGTCAGCTTTAGTCTCAGTTTCAGTTAGTTGCTGCTGCAGTAAATTACAGTTGCACTAAGCTACGGTTTAAATTTCACAAACTTGCTAACTCACAAATCGGCCTAAGTCGCCTCAGCGCGGAAAATTACTTTCGCACTTAAGGAGCTCGTTGATTATTTATTCTAGGTTTATATATTTACGTAAGCATTGTAGTAGTAATATTATGGGCAAACAATTTTTTCGTAATTTCATATCAAATTTCTTGGACTAAGTTTCACACATGCAGATGAAGTCCAAGGTGACAGGTCTAAGTGACTGTCAAGAAAGTGTTCTATAGAAGTTTCGAAATGTCACCTTAGAAGTCTGTGAAAGACTATTATAGGCCTAAGCATACTTATATATATACGTTGGGGCGCGGTAGTGTAGTGGTGAAGCTCGCCGCCTTGCAGCCGAAAGGTAGCAGGTTCGAATCCCACCCGCCGCGTACCTTGAGCAAGTTCTTCACTCACAATTGCTCGTTGCGCTTCGACGTGTAAACTCCGACACACCTCCGGGCTGTAGTCGGGACCGCCTCTGAATAGTAGGAGACTTGAAGGGCGGTATAGAAATGTGTGAATAAATAAATATATATATATATATATAATATATATATATATCTTTTCAGTATGATAATCAATAGACATCTTAGTTACCGTCCGAGGTATAGAGTCGAATGTTAGTTCCCACTGGAATGTGAGGATGCTCTTCGATTTTCCTCAGCAGTTCGGGTATGAGGCAATTCTTGTTTTAACACAGAGAAGAGATTTTTTCTTAAAATTGTTTAGCAAATTATATTTTAAGCTACATCGAAGTTCAAAGGTTGACACACCGAGCCTAGTTTAACTTTGAACAGATTTCTCAACGTGCGAATTAAGGGGAACAAGTAAGTTCTAAAACTGTTGCATTAGTTTCATTAGTAGGCATGTTCGGGGGCGCAATGAAAAGAATTTCACTGGGCCGAGCAGTGGACAATGGACAGTGTACAGTGGAAACATTGCAAGGACTGAGAGTTCGTTCATCGATCTCTTAGCAAATTGTTGTGATTTTGTATCCAAATCCCCTTCCCTCGGATCTGGGAAGTTACAGGTGGATGATTCTTATCTGACCGTACTTCTTGTGGTCCCTGCCCCGTTTGGACTCCCGCAAGGCTCCGTCTTGGCCCCTTTGCTCTACAGACTCTACACTGCCGACATCAGTGATCTTTTGGCTTCCTATGGGCTTCTATGTCAACTCTATGCTAACGACACTCAAGCCTACCTGCACTGTGCTCCCTCTGTAGCTGCGGTGGGTGCTAGGACTATGCAGAAGGCTATGAGCTCCCTCACCTTATGGATGTCCTCTAACCGCCTTCGCCTCAATGCCGTAAAGACCCAATTTATATGGCTTGGCACAAGGCAACAGCTAGCTAATTTTGATTGATTGATTGATTGATAATTGGTGTGGAACAAATGACTTTGAGTGTCATTATAGTACCGGCCCATCTGAACATCACCCGAGAAAGCCCCAAGGATTGGTCATCAATTCCTGAAGATAGTTCATCTAGACAAGAAATTTCAAAAATGACCCTAATAGCAATTTCACAACATTGTTGGAGACCCTGGTTGGTCTCCGCTTTTTTCATAATTTAATCACCATCAACGAAGCACAATGTATGCAACTGTACGGTTTGTAGGGTTCCACGACAAATGGTTCACGACAATTGGCTCACGGAAAAATGGTTCACAGACATTTCATTTCGTTCAATATGCAGTATGGTGTAAATGAAATTTGACAAAAAAACTACAGCTGGAAATACGATTAAAATCCAAATTAAGCTAGAAGTGGGATTAAAGATGAAAATATTTGTCGTGAGCCAATTGTCCGTGTACCATTTGTCGTGACACCGTTTATAGTATGCCCGAAATCAAGGATCTGACATACATACAAAGACATCCTCCCATAGATGATCCACAAGGACTACCCGAACCTTCACCACATCTACCATAAAAAATTTCCAGATCCTCTTTATTGAAACCCACAGAAGTCAGATAAATCGTAAGCTGAGGCAAGATCTCGTATCTTCCTAAAGAGTGATGAAAGAGTTGGCACTAAGAGGAGGAGTGGCTCTCACGCAGTCCTCTAATTTTGAAGCCCTGGTTCAAAATAGGGAGGACAGAATTCGTTCTACAAACGGTTGAGTGCTAGCAAAGCAATTCCCAGAAGCACAAAAGAGAACAAATTAATAATTTATAAATTATCAATGGTTCTGCTTTTTATCCCATATATTATGTTTAAGTACTTAAAATTGCTTGCATATGTTACAATCACATTGTATATAATTATAATGATTCCAGGACTTTGAGCAAGTTCTAAATCATTGCGATTTCCATCTGATTTCTTTGGGCCTTGAAGATGATAATGTCTTACAAACATGAGTGCAATCTTAGAGCTAATAATGCCTCACCAGCCTGGTGGGCTGCACCAGTTCCAGTAACAAGCACTGGAAGGAACAATGATATAAGAGATGAAGCGCATGCATCTCATTGCTTTGCAGTAACTGCAAAGCAATGAGATGCATGCGCGTCATCTCTTAAACTGTTTAAAAACGCGCAAGAAAAAGCTGAAACACATCAGATCTCGCCCATTGGGTTGATGCCATATGCAGCCACTATAGAAAAATCGAGTTACCTTTGCCTTTTACCTTTCGCAACAATTCAATCAATAATAAGCATGTGCTGTAGCCTGCACAGTTTTCTCCAACCACAGACCTCAAGCCCAATATGTTCTTCATTCGCGGTCTAATGAGCACATTCTCCCAGCCACCGTAACTTTATTCCCAGAGTTTTATGTACGAACGTACTAAATCGTGCATTACGTTCTGAGCTTGTATACTAAATATATAGACCTCGTGACAGCAGCGGCGGATCTGGAAATTCAGTAAGGGGGGGCCCAAAAATTTCGCAACTCATCTTCCCAAAAATGTAATGTTATTTTGTCACCAATCACACATTTTTCTTATTTCCTTGATAAAAATACGTTACGGTTAAATTGGATTTTTTTTACCTTTTTTAATGCAATATCATGTGACACACGGTATTTGGACACCGCGGTAATTTATTTTGGAGTCCAT
>JAQFXW010001647.1:0-14459 GCA_034693945.1 Dendrobaena attemsi | reverse complement strand
TGTTTTCCACTGGGCGCACTTGCGCCCGCTTGGTATAGGGATAGAAGCCCCTGAGTACGTGGGACGTTGGCCTCAACCACTGTATTTAGCTGTATACGCATGCATATCGAAGGTCTTCCAGTGCGAATAGTTACACGCGGCATCGCATACCTATCAATCGTTGGCTGAACAAGGCATGAGGTCGAATTTCTTACTCCAGCTGGCAGTATAGCTGCTGATCTGGAGGAAAATACGATTGGGTCGGAATGGTAGTCATAGTCATTATGGTCGACGTCTACTGTCCGAAATATAGTCGGCATAATAAACAAAAGACGTCGATTGATAGCACTGGAATGTTAATTGCATCTGGAATAGGAAACGGATAACTGCAGTGGAGTCAATACGAAACGGATGGATAACTGTGGAGTCAAATTAATGTGGAATTAGTATTATAACTCCGCTTTGTTATTTTAAGACGGATTCTCGGTCAAACTGCGTTTTCAATGTGAAAATACATATTAGGCCCCAAATTGAATAATGCCCACGACCATTTGATGAAACCATTTACGCCCTTCGGTCTCCCATGTAGATCCTATCTGAGTCACGGGTCTAGGTGATCTCCCCCCGGTGATTTCCCCCGGTAATTTCCCCCGGTAATTTCCCCCGGTGATTTCCCCCGGTGATCTCCCCTGGTGATTTCCCCGGGGATCTTCTCCCGGTGATTTCCCCCTGGTTATGTCCCCCTAGCCATTTCCCCTAGCCATTCCCCCGGTGATCTCCCCCGGTAACTTCCACCCGCACCAGTGATCTCCCACGGCGATTCCCTTGTGAAAAGTAGGATGAAAATGCTCATAATAACACATGAGGCTGGATGGAGGATGAAAATATTAAAAGAAGAAGCTGGAGGAAGGATGAATATGCTAATATTAAAACAAGGAGATAGATGAAAAAAATTTCATAGTAAAATAAGATGCGGAACGAAAGATTAAAATGTTAATATCAACATATAAGAACTGGAATGAAAGATTAAAATGTCGATATCAACATAAGAAGCGGGATGGAAGATGAAAATATTAATATTAAAACAAGAAGCGGGATGAAAGTGTAAAACGTTAAGGAAAAAGTCATGTTTAGCGTCGCAAATTTTGTAGCCTACGCATGAAGACAACAATTGAAATAACAGATTAAAATGTTGAAATTAAACAAAAGCGGTATGAAAAATGAAGTTTTCGATGATTAAACTAGAAGTGGATGAGGAATGAAAAAATCGTAAGCGAAACGATTAAAGAAAAGGCTACGCTAAAACGATGAAAATTGCGCCTGTCGGATGGAATATGTTCATTATAAAGTAAATGCGGGATGCAAATGAAAAATGTTGATATCAAAATAAGAAGCGGGATGACTGATGCTCATGACGAAAACGTTGATTTTAATAATAAGAAGTCGGAATAGGCCCTATAGTTTAGAATTATGGGCTTATGATGTACTGGCACCTGGTGATTTCTTGAAGCTAAACTTTATCCTTAGGCTTATCTGAAAACGTTAATATACGGAAGTTACTAGGGGGAGATCACCGGGGATAAATTACGGGGGCAAATCACCGGGGGAAATCACCAGGGGAGATCACCGGGGGAGATCACCGGGGGAACATCACCGGGGGGAGATCACCGTGGGAGATCACTGGGGTAAATTACCTGTTCCTCTGAGTCACATAAGCCCTATAAGGCCATTAGGCCTACAGGACTGGTCCATTCACGGTTCCATATTATAACATTACAGGCTTCATGCGGGTCTCATATTAAAAGTCATATATCAGAATATATTAGGATCCCCGTGTAGGCCTTGGTACTCGCACGCCGCGACGCACGGTCTAACCATGATCACAGATGATATTAATATCGGACCGCATGGGTTTCGTGTTATGCTGAATAGCACTTGGACAACTATTTTAGCACCTGAAGAGTACTGTAAGTGAACGGCGTTAATAACGCAAGCATTTCTGACCTCCCGGAATTGCAACCCTGCACCACCACGAATTTGCCACTGGAAACAACCCTTCTGACTCGACGCAGTGCTCGAGAATTGGTTGGTGCTCTGCGCTTGGCCACCAAGTAGCGCCCTAGAGATTTTGAGGTAACGATTGCGAAGTGAAGTTTCGTTTGAAAGTATCGGTGAATATTAGAATCAATTGAGAGAGGTCTATACTTGTACAGTAGACCTACACACAAGTCGCTTGTATTGTAGTGTTGCCAACCGAACTCTTATCACGATGCTATACGCGCATACAGGCACACACGGTAGCTGTTGGTTTGGGGGGGGTACGGTTTTACCAGTTTCTTTAGTGTAAATCTGCGAGGAATCTGAGGATCTCGAGTGGTCCTTGTTCTCGTTTCTATGTTCCGTTGTGCATCCCTTGCTCCAACTGTTTCTGTCCGTCTGCTGTAGGCATCTCTGACTGCTTTCCTGGTTCGCTCTGTCTGTATGCTTTGTGTGTGTCCTGCAGCGGGCGTACACCGACCAGTGTTAAGAGACGCTTTGCATCCGTTGCGATCCAAGCTGCTGCTGCTAGTGATGATGACGATGATGCTGTTACTGCTTCTGCTGCTGCTGCTGCTGCTGCTGAGTCTGAGAGTATAGGGCACTGACTGATTAATGGCCAGTCACCCGAGACGACGGACGCTTTGCCAACATCTCTCTCTTTCCTGACAGAAGAGACCCACAAAAGAAAGTACATACACACATAAATGTATAGATGTGCTATTATTGTGCATACATGCCAAGACAGATAAGAAGCCAGGAGATGATTAGGGAAGAGAAACAGACGAAAGGAAAAGACGGACAGAGGGAAAAGTTTACAACGAACCAAAATGTTTCTCCTCAAGCTAATCGTCTTGAGCTCTGGATAGAATTAATGCCTGTCCCTGTCTTTCTGTCTTTCTGTCTCTCTGTCTCTGTCTCTTGTCTGTCTGTCTCTGTCTGTCTGTCTGTGTTTGTTTCTGTCTGTCTGTCTGTCTGTCTCTCTGTCTCTCTGTAAGTGTATGTGTATGTGTGTCGTTCTGTTTCTTTCAGTCTGAGTCTGTATGTCTGTCTCCTCGTCACTCTCTCAGCCTCAGTATGTATTATTTGCATGTCTGTCTGTCTCTGCGTCTGTATGTGTCTGTGTGTCTGTCTGTCTCTATCCATCTCTGCACCTCTCTTTCAATCTTTGTCAGTCTCTCCCTAATCTCCCGTGTGCACATAAGCAATTAAGCGCAGCACTTATCTCCAGCTCAGATTGGTTCTGCTGCAGCAGCTGAGCAAACACAGTTGCCGCCGTTGACCCACTGACCTCAATCCGACCCAGTTTCTTTTATCTTTCCTCTCAAGTGGAAAAGAATTCGCCTCAAGTTCTGCTGCTCACAGTTACTCCGTGTCTACACAAAACACTCTTGATCTTCGACCTAGTCACCTTAGTTGGATGTCGGGGCGATGGTGACGATGCCTGACTTTGCCCCCACCCTTTCTACCGTAGTCTCATCTCCTCTAGTAAGGTACCCTACGCGGGGGAATTCTCTGGGGTGTTCGAGACCGCGGATGGCTGATTCGCAAAACAGATAAAGCGACAAGTTTCACTCTCCTTCGTTCTGCATGCATGGATTTAGCTCTCAGGCAATAAACTTTCACCGTATCTGACGTCTCCTGATGAGTTCTATTTGTCCGTCTGCATGCCTCGCTCTCTGTCTGTTCGTCTATCTGTCTATGTCTCCGTCCTTCTCCTTCTATCTACCTGCTTATCGTTCTCTCCTCTCCCTTTCTCCCTCTCTCTCACTGTCAGTGTTTCTCTCATGCTCTCCACACTCCTCTTCCCTTCCTCTGTCCCTCTAGTTCTCTCTCCCTCTTTCTCTCTGTCTGTCTATCTGTCTGTCTGTCTACCTGTCTCTCTGCTGGTGACGTTCTAGCATGCATACCTCAGTTCACAAATCAGAATGACGAAGAAACGATTGGCGCACAAAGACAGACGAAGTGATAAACGAGCGGATATAGACGGACTGACGCATACTGACAGACTGACAAACAGACTGACGGACAGATACAGACGGACTGACGAATAAGCGGGCATACAATCAGATAGAGAGAGGTTTTGATATTAATAGAACCTTTGTTGTTACGTCTACAGTTTCAGAGTTGCTTCAAAGTCTTCAGGTTTTCGACGATGCTGATGATGACGACGACGCATCCCTCTTTCTGCAGAAACGATCGTCCGTCGATAACGATTGCTTCGAGTCGCCAGATGCATGGACAGGTCCTCTTATCATCATGCCTCTCCGGTTGTCGACAGATGGCACCAGCTCAGCCGAACATTGCGGTATATAAATCATTCGGAGAATGTTACAAGCTCCCATGGTCGTAATAAACCCGAGCAAATTTCTGTCTCCGACGGCAACGGCCAATGTTGTCATAAGCTGTCGTTAAACTGATGAATAGAGAAAGAGAGAGAGTTCTGAACTATAACTCTCGTGGTAACAATGTAACCATCGATGTATGACGCTAACGCTCTACAATTCACTACCTTATTATTCGCTAGGGGCGCACATTTTACGGGCTACATGGTACATGCAGATTTATTCACTATGAGCGCTTTATTCACTACTTGCACTTACGAAATTAACATTAGTTAAATGAACGACCACGATGATTTGATTTCTTTTCACATATGCATTTTAAGTCGCATCTAGATCAGCGTGACTATACTGGTCGGCTATATACTCTATTATTCTCAGTAGTAGTGGGCCTGAAGAGGCGCTATAGAAATGCGTAAAATGAAATAATATCTTTTTAGCTCGATATTTTATTTATGTATACCATACATTTTGAGATATAGACATTTCGAAATTTCTACTGTTAGCCTAAGTAGATCAACGATAAGTAATTATGCTCTTTATAGAAACAATAATTGTTGCTACTACACTACATCCCTCTTTCCGTTCTTCTCTGTCTTTGTCACTGTCTCCATGTCTCTTTCTTTTCTCTTTCCATTAAGGTGTCCATCCAACTTTATATCAAATCCCTTTCTCATTCACTCATTCATTAATTCATTCCGAGTAGTTAACCTACATCGCTTATCCAGAGCACATTGTCGCATGTATTGTATACACTTTGCATTCACCGATTTGTATATCTGCTGTTTCTGATGAGTAGACAATCGTCGTCATCTCGTACATGCACTCGGGCGTGTCCGGTGCCGGTCAGCGAGCATCCCTCCGTTCCTGCGACCCATCGAAGAAGAGGCTCTGACGCCTCCTCTGCAGGGCTCCGAGGAACACCGCTCGCGTCAGATCAACCCCCGACGAAAGGAAACGACAAATGGGAGAGAGGGAGGCCGAGTAGAGGGAGACAAGGACGAGGGAGAAGAAATCAGGGAAATAGAAAGCAGATGGAATCGTCTAGAGACCCCATTGCACGACTCGAATTTCGGCGATTTGAACGGACATATAGCAGGTAAACCGATAGCCTACTATTAATTATTCATTCTTTCTTTCATTTCGAAACATTCATATAGCGCCATTTTAAAGATCTATTCAGAGGAGCACTCAGCCAATTCACGTCTAAATTTGTGAGATTTAACTCAAGCAACTTATTTAATGTAGACTATTGTTGCTCCGAGAGGGAGTAGGGGCCTATATAATTATATAGAAGCTTATAAGGGGGCCCACTTAACGGAAGCCCATTCCAAATTGAAGAACCCACCACTCAGAAGTCCTGGCTCTTTCTGAACTACAGAACGAGAACGGGGACAATGAGCTTATTCCTGGTCCACGAACTGAACAGCAAAGATCACGAAGCAACGAGCAACAAGATTGACCAATGAGACGTTTAGGCGTTTGAAGAGATACATTACAGTTCGTGCATGGTCGAAAGTAACTCCCTGGTCACGTATACCGTTTAAGTTGCAGTGACGTTATTGATGAGCCTTCGCGTTTATAATATGTTCAAGAGATTGTATTTTTATGATGAAGTTCTTGCTTTCAGTTTTTTCTTCTGTGTATACAATCACTTTATTCTGTTTTTACCCAGAGGTAAGTGTGTTCAACGATCAGCCATCCGACTGTGGATCGACGTCTGAATCGACGCATCTTCTGTGCAGAAGAGAGGAGGACTCGATGTTTGAAGGAAACCAACAAGAGAACGAAATCGCCAGTTCCAGCAGCACGAGTAGGAATCCTACCCAAGCGACTGCAGAGGAGTGTCTACCTCGTATGGGTGAAGTCCAGGATAGTAGGCCTATCATTCCTCGACATCATCGTAACCAGGAAACATTTTTCTCAGCCTTGGACGCTTTGTTCGAGTCGTCACTGGCGGCTGATAAATTAGTTCAGGAAGATTGTGCATCCATCGATTCGTCACAATGCCTTCCGTCAAACGTTCAATCTAGCACTTACCAGCAGCATCGTCGACGGATAGAGGGCAGCACAACGCGACCCTCATTTCCATCGATCGTCTGTGCAACTCTTGTTGGATATTCTACGTCATGCTGACGTCGTGCTCAGTCTTCCTCGCTTGCCTCACTTCCGTTTCACCAGTCTGCCTTGTCCTGTTCGTCGCAATGGCGTCCTTCGCCAGCTTCCACGTTTGTTCCTAGAGTTGATTTAATATTCGTTACTTATTTCGGAGATTTCTAGAAAGCGCCTCTTCTATAGTAGTCCACTGCTGCTCAGAGACGCCCCCGACTGCAGCGCTGATGCTGAATCGGAGTTAGCAGCGCCTCATTTACTACGCCATCTGGCGAATGAAGGCTGAATCAACCTATGAGAGTCTAACCTTATATGTATACATTCTTCGTAACAGTGTCTTATCTATTATACTAAGTTCCGGGAGTAGACCACCCCGGCCATCACAACCGGTGTCCGTTGTATGTGATGATGATGATGATTATAGTTTTAAACTTTTATTTCAATCAATTGTCATAATTATATACAGCAGGCCTGTCGAAATGCAAATCGTCAGCTTGATTATCTACTAAATAAATGAGTGAAGAAGAACTTTTCGTGCAGAAAGTTTTAACTGATAGCGGAAGTGTTAAACAATTGCCTAAAGCACTCCGCACTGTATTCTATTAACAATGACTATAGGTGTATAGGCCTTAACCCTTATCTATCGGAGAAATGGTTTATATACTCATCGTAATTTTCATAGGTAAACTCAGGGTGCATTCATTCATTCATTCATTCATTCATTTCGAACATTTATATATAGCGCCCTTTCAAGAAGACTACTCAGAGGCGCTCCCAACTCCAGCGCGGCTACACTACCGCGCCCCCCAATAAGTTCCTTAACCAAAATCCGTCCTTACGACTCAATAGGCCATTACGCCGATAATGCAGCCAGATGGAACAGCCATCTTATCACTGGTAACTGTAATTGTAAATCTAAATTTATATCGCCCTCAGAGCGAACTCAACAGAGGCGATCCCGACCCGATGGAACAGAGCCATAGGCAAATACAATACAATACAATACAACTATGCATTTATAACGCGCCTTAATAAACATAGTCTTACTCAAGGGCGCATTATATTAAAATACACAAGACAAGACTCTTGCACGAAAACGAAAGCGAGCAACATAGTCTTCAGGCGCCGGCGAAACCCGGAAGGAGAGATGACACGTGATAGCCTGTATCCAATCTTCGGTTTCGCAGGTTAAAGGCTAAACTACCTCATTGTCAGTTTACTTTGTATTGTATATTGTATTGTATCAGAACTAATTTATTATAACGAACGTCACAAACACGAAAGCATGGAAGGGAAGTGAAGCGGCATTAAGCTGGATATCATCTCAGTTTCAAAATGGCGGACGGTCACATATTTTGTATCCATTGATGCTCCACTTCGACTATGCCACTATATAGAATAAACCATCACGACCCTATGTTTTTCAATGTAGTCGCTTTGGAAAGCACTACTGTTAGGTTATTTGCTACATGCAAATTAATGCTACTTAGGCCTAATTCGTTGTCCTTTCTTGTCAGACCCCTCCACTATACTTTAGTCATAGGCCTACAGGTTTAATGTCTTCTGCGTCGTGGTAAATCAGCATCTATTGAGAATCAGAGCAGTCGGTTTCTATGACAATAATAAACCACTGTTGTTTCGCTAGACCAGACAGCAGAATATTTATTAGTTTCTGGTTATTCGAGAAACGTCTAGTGTTGCAGGTGGATATAAATGATCATTCTGTCAAATGTAATGGTTTTTATTTGCTGTCTCCGATCCATCCGATGCCAAAGTAAGCGATATGTCCACCCCAGACTCGAAAAGAATAGAGCGCCGTGCCTTCCGACGGCAGAATCGCTCAGCCAGTAAGCAAGTAACAAATGCAATATTCAGTCAATCGATTCCGTGAGTCGGAGTTGAAGCACCTATGTCACGTGGTGTAAGAAGATTGAGCGTATGCCTGTTGGAGACCAAGGGACTCTATCTTTGATCTTATACTCTTCCTACTGCTATTACTGAATGTCTTATCCCATCAGACTAACCCCTCCCCTCCAACACAGAGCAATTGCGAGTGAAGGACTTGCTCAATGCACATATAAAGCTTCCTCTTGTCTCACTCTCTCTCTCTCTCGCCCACCTGTGACAAGCCATCTCAAAATCTCCCACCGAACCATTTCCCATGCTGCACCTCGTCTCTGGAATGACCTTCCTCCTGAACTCCGAAAATTTTCTGATCCTCTCTTATCCCTCTGATGCACCCAACTTCTTCTGATTCAGTCTCCCCCATCTGTCACCCCTAAAGCTTTCCATTCTAAACTGAAGCTTCACCTTTTCAAGCTGTCATACCTGATTCCTCTGACTCTCCCCTTCTTAACCCTCGTCCTAAACGACACCCGCCTTAACAGCTGCTCTGTCCCCTGTCCTGACCTCCTGGAACTCGACCTCGGACCACCACGGACTTTTCTAATTGACTACTCTCTTGACTTTACGCAGCGCTCGTGAATTAGCTGGTGACCAGCGCTTAGTTTTACAGAGCGCTTTAGAAGGGATGAGTTTACGATTACGATTACGAAATGACGCAGTGGCTTCAAGTATACGATTCGAACCTGTGACACTTCGGTTGCATGATCCCAATCACACCACTGCGCTACCACTACGTAATAAATTAAGCTAGTGTTAGGAAGCAGTTACATAATTCGCACCTAGGCCTATAATTACATTTTCACTTCATCAATTGATTACCGCTACTCTAACTGATAACTTTAGAAAAGTAACTTTGTCTAGCCAAGCCCAACACAGATCTTGAGTAGGCTATGACAAAAACGAGAGCAAACATTTAGTGGGAGCCATGTTTATTCACCCCAATCCGGGTCATCCCTCAAGATTTTGTTCCGGATGGTGGAATCTGGTGTCATCGATGGTGATCGTGACAGCATTAAACGTAGACATCATTTAGTCGGCCATGGAATAGCTGTCTTGTCTATAGTCACTTCCTGCGTGCAACACTGGTTTCAGTTCTTCTCAAAAAGAATTGAGAATCAGGTGTATAGGGCGTGTGCCATGCAGCCTATAGACATACAGACAAGCGGTCAGACAAAAGATCAGACACGCAGATACAGAGACACGTAGAGAGACAGCTTGTTGGTCGGACAGACATTTTAACATAGTGGGATATATGTACACCTGTCCATAAAGGAGAAAAAATAAATAAAATAGGCATACCTGAATGTCTACGTGTATATATGTATTTATTTCTAAGCTTATATTATTTATATGCACAGACGAGC
Organism: Dendrobaena attemsi; assembly: GCA_034693945.1. Classification (NCBI taxonomy): domain Eukaryota; kingdom Metazoa; phylum Annelida; class Clitellata; order Crassiclitellata; family Lumbricidae; genus Dendrobaena; species Dendrobaena attemsi. Next base: position 4,720 of record JAQFXW010001647.1, on the reverse strand, counting down.
TATCAAATGAGCAATAGTACTGTATTATAATATTTTGTTTATATATATAATTATATACTGCTTCGAACGATATGTCTCTATATATATATAAGATCGCTATATAGGCCTATACTCAGTCGCACAGACTGAAAGTCATGACGCACAGAAAAAACTGAGTCCTATATAAGTTCCGTCCAACGCTCGCTAGCATAGAATCTCGAGGAGTCGGTCAGAGCTAGCTAGCAACGCCTGGACTTTCTCGAAGCAGTCAAATATCAGAGACAGACGGAAGGAGAGAAAGACAGAGAGAAAGAGACAGACAGAGATACACAGAGACACACACACGCAGAGATGTCGCCATCGCCGTACACCGTTGCTCTGCTGAGCGTCCTTGGTCTGGTGGTTGCAATTCCGTTCTGCTTGACTGCTTCCGAAGATTTTCGACTGGTCGATGGAAGGAGTCTCTGCCTCAGCAGCCGGGGCCTCATCATGACCTTGGAAGAGAACTCCTGGCGTCCTCTGTCGCATCCCTATTCAGCCGAATCCGTCCTCAAAGTTCCTCTGTGTTCGGCCGTGCTGATGGACAACCGAAGACATACGTCAGCCGTCAACTTGGAGAAGGTTCTCCACAGACCGATCGAAAACGACGTAAGATTACAGTAGCCTATACTGACAAAAACAGCAACAACAATAATAAACACAATGTATTATTAAGTCTACAGACTTAAAAAAAATAGGACTACGGCAACAAAATAAATAGAGCCAATTTCTTATGTCAAGCTCAGGTTAAAAAAAACCAGCTTGAAAAATATCGGAAGTCTATTGTTCGTTTTCATTAAAATCTTCTTTTCTGCGACAATTGTAGGCTAACGTCGTCTGTTCGTTGACATGGTAGTTAAAAACAAGGTATAGACCTACGGGCAATTAAGAAACGGTAGTTTATTCAGCAATAATGATCTTGGTCTAAATACTTAAATTAATAGGTTTCATGTAGGTGTACAGGGTGAGCCAAAACATTAACCCCTATATGTTTTGCTAATATTTTGGTTAAAAGTACGAATTCATAAATAGCATTTTGCCAGCTGTAAGGCAATTTATATTTACATATAACTCAAATTTCACCAAAATACTTCAAACACAACAAAGTTAATTCAAAAATACACCGCGTCTTAGATTCACATCTCAGTGTGACCTTGCGCGCGTTATAAATCTAGCAAATAATTAATAATAATTATAATAATAATAAATAATAATAACCTTTGGTCACCCACTGTTTCTTAATGGTTCAAAAGAGTTTAACAGTTTTTTGCTAATTTCTTGCCAAAAGTAAATATTTATTAATATAATTTCAGAGGCTTAAAGGTAATTCATCGGCCTATAACAATATATTTACATAATTATGGCGACCAAATTTCATCGAAATATTTCAAATGCAACAAGAGTTGCAGCACTGCTAGGTCCTAAAGTGTATTCTGGTGATTTATAAAGTGTATGGTAACGCAACAAACGTTACAAAATATGTGCTGCAACTTTTGTTTCATTTGAGACAATTTGAATTTTTTTCGCTATGCGAAAATGTGAATTACCTTAAGAATTATATTACATTTTTTTACTTTTGGCGGAAATATTAGCAAACAAAATGTTCAAGTTTTTGAACCATCACAAAACAGTGAGTTGCCTCACTAGAAGTTGGATAACTTTTGTTCTGTTTGGCAATGTTAGTGAACTTTGGCAGTTAGGCCTATACGTAAATCTGAATTGCCTTTCATCCTGTATACTTGTACTTATAAAATTCAACTTTTGACCTACTTTTGACCGAAACATTATCAATAACCGTAAGGGGTTCATTTCTCGGCCCATGCACCCTGTATACACAACAGTCAATACATATTATACTTTTTCATCCCTTCTCACGACTTCGATGCATTTAGCGGTAAAATACAATTATTTCTGAATTACAAAGACATTTAAATTTCTCAAATAATGTGACACAGGAAAGCTACATGTATAGGCTTATATATAAGCTTAGGCCATATTATATATAGGCATAAGCTTATACCACAAACTGGTTTAGTTTATGAATCTGTGATAATTCGAATTTTCAATAATTTTTATTTAGGGTCTATTGATCGGCTTTGAACAACATGAATTCAATTCAACACAATTTATTGTTCTCGAATTCAATCAACATCATCGTATAGGTCACTGCATAATGTATTAAAGGTGGTTAGTTCGAGTAACAAATGGAAACCCAGAATGGTAGGCCTATACCAGAACCCACCGACCAGGGCTACGTAGACCTCTCCAATGTGCAATGTGCGTTTGCAGTTGTCTCAGCCCTTAAAGAGACAGCATTCATTTTTGGGTGTTTAACACCCTCGAAATCAAATAATGCCATAATTACATAATGCAAAAATCCCCAACCTCAAACAAAATCTTGATTATGGCCTTGATTCTTATTATTTCATGTCTACTTTTGTCTGCATGCAGCCGTCTGGACTATACTAGACTGTGTACAGATAAAAAAAAGTAGCGCCCTAGAAAAAGTATCATAACTCGGTCAAAAGATTTACAATTTTCCTGAAATTTTACGAACATCATCAGTAGCCATATTACCACGATATCGGATCGCCTTTTCGAAATGGTGATGAGTTTGTCAAAGTTATGAACGTTTGAAATTCAGTACTCAAAATGGAAAATTTCCAACATTGCAATGATGTCGTATAGGTATACCACGGTTTTCAACTCGCCATCTCCTTCGCAATCTGACAATGAAGTTCAAATTAGTGCACCCATGCAGGGTTGACACACCGACTGAGACCATTAATAGGCCTAATGACTTCGAGATGAACGGGTCTTAACTTAAGGAGACGTTCAGCAGGAACACGAATCTTGCGTGTTCCAGCCGCCAATGCGTCGCATAAACGCAGCAATCTTCTTCGTCAGCTTTTTTAAAGACAACAATTTCTGTTCGAAAATTCATTCACAACCTTTTACGCGCCATAACCCTTAATTTTCTATCCGCAATAATTAAAATTTTATCTTCTTCTGTAAGCACCACGTATCCGTACTGTTTACATCAAAGCAAATGACGTATTCTGTCGATGTCATCGATGACGACGTCGACAGCGTCTGAGTAAGTAAGTGCCTGTGTTGAAAACTCACAATTTCACCCGATATTTTGTAATTTTCAATAGCTTTGCTTATGTTGTGCCAATTTAAATCATATTTGGCGGACTTATTGACAAATGGTGTAGGATACTGCATATAATTATAATTTGATAGCTGTTGGTAAAGTTTTCAAGAAGCTATTGACAAGTGTTTAAGGGGCTGCTTTGCATCCGGATACAGTGTATATTATACTACTTCTGTGACTCTGTCTGTGCGTTGCGTCCTGTTTAGCAGTAGGCCTACCTCTTCCATCTGATTTGGTTGAGGCTACACCAGGATGGGCTCTATATCTTACAGATACAGCTAGGCTATTATGGTGGGCTAATATTCCTAGATATGCAATTAGATTTTTGGCTAGGGTTCCATGGTCGGCGGCACACTACAGGGTGAGCCAGAAGCATTTTTTGGCTCCTACCCTCCTACGTTTTTTCCTAATATTTCGATCCAAAGTAAAAATATTTAAATTAGATTTTACAAGCTGAAAGGCAATTCATACTTAGGTATAACTGCCAATTTTATCAAAATATTTCAAAGAGAACAAAAGTTATTCAACTTTTAGTGACGTCACCCACTGTTTCTTGATGGTTCAAAAATGTTTAACAGTTTTTGCTAATATTTCTGCCAAAAATGAATATTATTTAATGAAATTTACCAAGCTTATAGGCAACTAATATTTACATATAGCGACCAAATTTTATTGAAATATTTCAAACTCAACAAAGTCACAGCACTTTTTAGGGAACATTTGTTGCGTTACACATTCTAAATCAGCAGAATTTAGAGGTGGACTCACTATACTGACACAATTTTGCCCCTAGATGTTAGTATGAATTACCTTTACGTATTTAGAATTTCATTAAAATATATTAGCAAAACACTGTTAAACGTTATTTGAACCATTAAAAATCAGTGGATGACGTCGCTAAAAGTTGAATAACGTTTGATTTGTTTAAGATATATGTTGATGAAATTTGGCAGTCATATGTAGGAATGAGTTGCCTTTTTGCCTGTAAAGTTTTATTTAAATCACTTTTGACGGAGATCTTGGCAATCAATGCAGGGGTAATTTTATTAGCAAGAAACTGTTAAACGTCTATGACTCATCAAAAAGCAGTTGGTGACGTCAATAAAAGTTGAATAACGTTTGTTCTATTTTAAATAGTTTGGTGAAATTTGGCAGGTATACGTAAATATGAACTGCCTTTCAGACTGTAAAATTTTATTTGAAGATTTTAACTTTTGACGAAAGTATTGGCAAAAAACGTAGGGGGTCATTTCTTGGCTCACCCTGTATAATAGGTTCGGGTATGAACACGTGTGACAATGCATTCTTTATGGAGTCTCCTCTATCTTCCATGCCATTAATTCAGATAAGCAGATAAGTAACTGGTTAAAGCTCCTTCCCATAGACTTATGTGAATTCTTCACCTTGGCCTCTGCCTAATTCTTTGGTCGCCGATTGCTGCGCTGCTTGGTGATTTTCTTGTATACTTGTTCGCGTCCGACACTGGCAATGATGAAGAACGATGACGAAAATCAATCAATCAATCAGATAATGAACAATAAAAAT
>JAQFXW010001646.1:0-14459 GCA_034693945.1 Dendrobaena attemsi | reverse complement strand
TATTTAGATATAGATCGCATTTTCAGTAAGTAAGTAAGTAAGTTTGCCCGTAATTATTTACGGGTGACTACTAGTAAGTAATAATAAGGAAACAGAAGAAACTGGCACTGACGATTTTATTTTGCTGTCATGCTTAGTTGACGAACAGCCTCCAGATGAATAATTGTTGACTGGATCTTGGTTTTTAGTGCTACGAGGATTGTCGCAGGGATCTCGTGAGCTACTCTCATCAGACAGCAGCAGTGGAGATGGCACCAACAGTGAACAGTGGCTCTCACAGGTGAGAGCAGACTCAGAACTAATAGCATTCAATTTTATATTAACGTTTGCTACTTTATTTTCTACTAATTTATGCTTTTTATTTCAATTAACATATGTTACTTTATTTCCAATTAACGTTCTTCTTTTGTCAATTAGAACCTGCCACCTTATTTTCAGTTAACATTTGCTACTGCCTGCGTGCGTACTGCGTAGTCCTAGTTTCCAGCATAGGATTTCTAGGGGAAGTCAAACGCCTAAGATATGGTGGTTATCATTTGACAGTAGTAATATTGGTATTAATATAATGTACCTTACTGTCAATGCTGATGATAATTTTTTTGGTCAGTGTTTTGATGTTGATATTATGAATTGTTTGGATGTGCGTAGGTGGAGATGATAACTCATGCAGGTCCACACAGACGGCTCTGGATGGGACCACAGTTCTCCTTCAAGACGTTCCAGGGCAGCGGCTCCACGGTGTTGTCCTCCTCCTCGGCTGTTCTTCTGTCGGATGGCTTAGAATGTCATAGCTCCTCAATGGACATCGTTAACGAAGAACTCGATCTCCACAGTCTCAGGTATGTTATGTCTGTAGCCTCCTGATGATGAATCGAGGAATTACGATGCTGCTATTGCAGAGCAGTGGTTCCACAGTTTATCATTTTGGCCATGATAATTAATAAAGTGATAGGATTGGTGGACATAATTGAGTCATTGAGTGAACGGTGGACATACGTTGTTAATGAAATGCAGATGATTCTGTTTACATAATACTTGTAAGAATTATTCGCCCTTTCGTCCAATCAATGTGAAAACGTAGTACTTACGAGTTTGCTTCATGTGCTACTTTATAAGAAGTAAGCAAGTTAGTAAGTTAGTAAGCGATTTATTGACAAATCAGCAAACAGTACAAACTCAATGCTTCCAGAAATTATGCACAAGTCAACATTTCAATCCATGTGGACCTTCTGGGACTGAATTGGTCTCTTTTCTGGATAACGTCCTATATGGCAGTACTTAGTAATTGTAAAGTCTTTTGCACTGATGAATATTGAACTTTAAACATTTGGATTTACTTGGCAATGATGATACAGTTGCCAACTTGGATGATGAGAATGAGTCGTTATATGTTTTTGATCAGTTTGTCTCCGACTAGAGAGCAAACAACTCCACTGTTGATGCCAGGACCTTCTTCAGCGCGAGTTGTTCCTGACCTACAGCCTGGCTCCCTTCCGTACTCTACATTCATTGAGGCAAACGAATCAGGTCAGAATCTTACTTTTAAATTTTCTATTAAAAATGTCCTTCAAATGTACTTCATAATTATATGCTCAAACAGGACCAATGCATACATCCATTATTCATCCATCTATATTACGTATCCTTATGCAATGCACATTGTATGGATCTGAACAGTGAGCACTTATGTCGCACAAATTAAGAACCCCAGCCGTTGCAAATATACCTTGTAGCATGAACTTTAATGGTCCTAGAACTCATACCAGTAGAATGATATAGCTTGTGTGATTATTGGGCAGTCAGATCACTGGCTCTCTGTAGAACCTCCGACTGCATTTGACTGTAATTTAGTGTCAGACCATGTTCTTTTAGGCTTTCAAGTTATACTAGTGCCTTTTAAGGATTGAATTTTCCAGTTACATACAGGACGTACATTAACGTTCATTCGGTTGCTGTTCAGCCTGATCAGAATCTGTGTATGAAGGAATGCGACACATGGTATTCTTTTTTAGTGATAGCTTCCTGTTTCATCAGGACATTCTGCTGTTATAAAGATAAGTTCTACAACTACTCAGCTTCCACTATTTGAAACTGACAAATAACTGCAAGTGTGTAGCTTAAGTGTGAAAGGTAGTAGACTAGTAGTTAAGAGAACGGAGTCAACAGCATGTATTTGAATGTCCCTGAACAGTTTATATAAATATTTTCTTACAATACAATACAATTTATCAGTGTAATTAGTTTATCTTATATAGTATGGTATGATTTTTCATGACAATTTTTTTACTGTTTCTGTACTACGTGGTTTTGTAGGCAGCTATGGATATTCACCCGGTGGAACCCTTGACATTCGTGGCTCTTGGCCTGAGCAGGGTCTGCCGTCGACTGGCGGCCTCTGTGACTCCGATGAGCAGCTGAAGGAGCACCTGGCAGAGGCGATGAATGAGTCGCCATTAAAGGAGCCACGCGACTCTCGAGACCTGGATGCCCTGAGTACAAGCTCCGAGTCATCTCGGAGCACCTCAAGGGGGCGCTCTTACTCCGCACGTTCCTCTCCACCACACAGCATTGACCACGTTCTCATCTTTCCGAGCAATCGAGGCTCGCCCGACTCCAGTTAGACTGTTAGTGTCAAGGCTTCCTTTCTACTATAACTGTTCTACGGCAACCATGCTGCTGCTTGAGTGTCTGTTGAGTGCTGTGGTGCGATGACGTTGTTGCTAAAGTATGTCCTTAAAGAAACTGTTGCATTAGAAATCTCTGCTGCATGACCTCGTGTGTGTCGATCGTCACCTGGCATAGCATGTCAGGAATTCGGAGAAAATTCTTTGAACCGGAATTGATCAACTTGTGTCATTGTGTTTTGACTTATCTGCTAGTCGAGTTGAGCCTCAGTGCGTGCGAATGTGACTCTCAAGAAGTCGTTGACTATGCTGTCATCGTCAAGCTTGTTGTTGTCAAGCTAAGCTGTTGTAAGTCAATTCTGTGTTGTGTTCCGACTTCCAGCATTAAGATGTTGTCTTCTTCTGTGAAGAAAATTTTACGATCGTAATTAAGCCACACGTCTTAATGTGTGTGTACTGACTTTCTGCATGAGATTTGTACGTTTTGGTGTAATTGTTTGTTGAATTAGGAATTCTTGTTTTCCGTTCAGTGTTATTTATATTTCACTGAGATTCTCAACTGGCAACATGACATTCACATTGTCGCTTCCTTCGTGGCCGCCTATTGTAAGCTTGTGTGTCATCTTGTATTCAGCACTCGTCAGCTGTTTTCATCTTATCAGGATAACTGGGAATGAAATTTTACTAATGGTCGGACTTGATGTGCTGTGTTGATCCAGAATAATCTAACCAGAGTAATTAAATGATTTGCGTATCGCTGGAATCCAATTATGTTTGCAACTTTACATTTGTTCTTGAGATTGCTGAGAGACATTTCTTGTTCTCGTTTGCAGTTCCACTTGTCGGATGTTGCTGTTAAAACGGCCCTGAGTAGGAAACTCTTATGTTCTAAAAGAAACATAATTCTGCTGTGAATGATTGTGGAACGTGGAACTCACTTGAATCTCGAATTTCTGTTTACCGGTATATTATAATGTACGAAGAAACTAAATCAACCTGTTTGTACAGCTTTTAATTAGTAGAATGATTAATTTTGTTTAACTATACATGTATGATTTGATTCAGAGTCATAAATTTTAAAGATGTTATGGATTTGAGTTGACATTGGTCTTTGTTTTATGCACTAGAGTCCTGATACCTCTTTATTCACTATTCTAATGGCGTTTGCAATGAAAATTTTTATACGATCTTGTTTTTGACTGTGAACTCTTATTAGGTGGCTCGGTGCATTTAATCTATTAGATTTTGGTCTGTGCTGATTATGATCAAATGAGATAGGTCTCGCTCTCTTACAGTTATAGTCTGTGGGTTCTCTCTTGTAGTGTAATTGGTCAATGGTTTATGTGAGTTAACCTGTGGCATATTGCTCTGTGCGCTGGTCACAGTCTGTTGGTTTCTATCCGGCACTGAACACTTCTAATAATCAGTTGATTAGTAGACACAGTCTGTTGGTTTCTATCCGGCACTGAACACTTCTAATAATCAGTTGATTAGTGCTGGTCTGCTGGGTTTTCTCATGCACTGCTTAAATTCTAATGATTTAAGTGTTGTTTGCCATCAGATTGCTTGATACGAACTAGTTTTTGATTTAGTCATGGATTTGTGTTTATCCCTTTTCTCTCAGACTCTTCATTTTGAGTTTTGTGTGGTGGTGATTCAGATGAAAGTTGCCTAGTTGTCCTTTGCTGTGCATGATGTTGGTTTTAACTCTGTCTGGAAAGTGGTTGTCATTTTTCGATATAGTGGTGATATTAAACTGACTCCGATGGAAAGAGTTGAACATATCTAATTAACCGTAAGCCATAATTTTATTGAACCAGATAACGAGATACTAACAAAAAATTTGCTTAAAAAGGGAACAATGGGAGAAACCTAAAGGGGCCTAAGCCCGCTTACAAGGGTCACCCTAGAGAAGTAACAACAAAATTACGCAAACAGAGAAGCTTGGACAAACGATGACATTATGTAAATAGGCCTACTAGTACTAGATTACTTGCCCATCATATAATGGTTGAAAAAGAAAGTGAATGGATTGATAGGAAGAAAAACGAATTTGTTTATTGAAATGCTGGATTATGAGTCACCTTACCAGGGAGAATTTAGGCACTTCGTGAACTCGTCGCTGCGGTTGAAAATGTGCATCAGTAACACATCTTTGCAATATCGTAGGATCGAGAGTTTCTTGGGTTTGTTGGACCATCCGTATTTGCAGTCGTCTCATGATTTACATGTAAAGGTCGTTCATAGGGACTTTCTTTATTCTTGGCACAATGAAATTTTAAAGGACTACGGTATTTAAATGTACTAATTATTTACTATCTTCCCGTCTGTACTGTTTTACCAATTATCCTGGATCGACGTAATTTTTTTGGTTGACTGTGTCAAATTTGGCTGACGCAAGCTTACTTGTCTGTTTATCTGACCATCAACACGTCTCTGTCCCGACACCAACCAAAGGTTTATTATATACATTTTAAGGCATTTAGTGGACACACGTCTAGAGTTTTCTTTGAGTTGAGTAGACGCCCTATAAAATGAGGGTTACAAATCGTATAACAGTTGAAATATGTGTTTTAGCTGTGGCAAGAAGCACAGTATGCTATCGTAGCTTTGGAGTTTGGACCTATCTGCCTATAATAGCCTAAGCGTATTGTAACACTGATGAGTCCAATGTAGGCTGCGTCTATTAATCTCACTAGACTTCTCTGCAGTCGTTTAATTTCGTCGTCTCTTTCTAAAGTTTCTTAAGACTCGTAAGTTAACAGACCTGTAGCCTATCTGTTAGATTCCGTATTCACTATTGACTGCTTCTTTGCAGTCTTGTCAAGACCTGAAACCTCGAACCTCAAGACCAAGACTTTTATTCTCAAGACCAAGACCTTTTTGTCTCAAGACCAAGACTTTGAACCTCAAGACCAAGACTTTGAACCTCAAGACCATTCAATACTTTTGAAATCACTCATAGCCTACATACACATGATAATTTTTTATGTCGGTGTTTTAATGAAATATAACAATCATTTCTTTCGAATAAAGCAAAACAGATTCCAGCAATAATAATTTCTCTGAGCCTGTCACATGAAATGGGGCTAATTTCTGCTGCATAAAGACAATCTCACTTAGCATTTTTTTACCAAAATATTCTGTGTGGCTTCATAAAAATCCCACCATGAGAAAAAAACATTCTGCTGGTGCAGAAGTCGCTGGTGCACAAAGATGCACAAGTGGTGTTTAAAATCCTCCCATAATTGGTTTCTCATTATAAGAATTTACGACTGAGAACTCACTGAACATGGGGGCAATAATTATAGCAAGAACTAGAATAAGTCTACAAGTATCGAAAACCTACAAATAAGTAGAACTTAATTCAGAGAACTGCAAGCAAGTGAAGCAACTATTGAATACTATAGTGCCCTGAGTAATAAGTAAGTAGGCTATGCAACCATTTATTACTGTTTTCATTGACTTTTAAAAAAGTCTTGGTCTTGGTCTTGAAATTTCAAGACCAAGACTTTTGGTCTCAAGACCAAGACTTTTAATCTCAAGACCTTTGGTCTGAAGACCAAGACCTTTGGCCTCAAGACCAATACTTTTTGTCTCAAGACCAAGACCAAGACTTTTTAAACCGAACTCGAGTGCACCCGAGTTCAAGACCTCAAGATCGAGGACAACAAGACTGCTTCTTTGTCATAGCCGAGTAAGCCGACTGATCTGATTATTAAATTTGAGCTGATTACGGCTTGCATTATTAGGCTCCTGGAATTTGTAAATTGCGATGCTCTGATCAGGATACCGCAAAAATAGATAGGCCTAAAGCTTTAGACTATCTGTCAGAATAGATAGAGCTTTATCTATTGGGCTATGTGCTGATACACCTTCTCTTCTTCTCTCTCTTCCATCAGCGTTGTGCTGACGATGAGGCCTTTATTAGACGTCTCCAAACCAATCTATTCCGGATTAGATCAATCGCTCTTCTCATGTCAATTCCCTTCTCCTCCAGGTCTTCTCTGATATTATCCATCCATATCTTCCGCTGCCTCCCTATGCTTCTCTCTCCTTCCACATGTCCATGCAATGCCGCCACTGGTAATTTTTTGTCATCCATCCTCGTCACGTGGCCAAACCATCTGAGTCTTCTCCTCCTGATCTTTGGTGCTGATACACCAATAACTCCTAATTGACTACATGCATGTAGGCCTGTATTGTAGGGACCTTTATTAGGGTTTATTATATCTCTTGGCGATGACTGCAGCTCCTTCTGCATAGACACGACGACCTTTCTGTAACCAAAAACTCCACGAGACCTAACAGTAAGTCAGTAACAGTTTCGATCGTCTACTAGGCCTACCCTGTTTAAAGGCTCTGCTACATTAGCGACAGTTTGCACAGTACAGGTCTACTTACCCTACTCTGCGACCGACCAAGATCCAGTTGCAAACAACCATTCATTCCACTTACGTAACTTCCGTCACTACCTCCTCCCATTAAATCTTCCGAATGCCACAACAATTAAGGGCCATTCCCGTCAACATCAATGGACTTCGCCTTTTTTCCTCAATCGTATTGGAGTGTAGTTTCTTTGTCGGCATTGCTTGAGTCTGTTTGTATTAACCGTCTAAATTTATGTGAATTAAATCTCATTGCTATAGGGCGTCAGCGGATGAGAAGGTGGGTTCTGCTGTCGGAAGGGATTCAAGTATACACGGGATAATAATTAAGCTTACACTGAATGACCTCGTCAACCGTTATTGAGGCTACTGATGACATAAATAAGGCCTAGGCTATACGACCTATATGGAGAAAGGTCACCTGGCTGCTGTCCTTGACGTTGGAATGGTGCTAGCAAAACAGATTAACTTATAAAAAGGATGGATAGAATAAGAAAACGAAGGACGTCGAAGGTATAATAATCGAAGGTCATTTTGAGCGTAAGAACTGTGAAATTAAAGTTGAATGAAAGAAGCAATAATTTATTTCGGCCAGAGGAGGTTCAAATGGAAGAAGGAAAAAGATGAAAGGAGAGATTGGCAATTCAGTGCTCGGTGAGCTTATAGTCTCTAACACGTTTGAAAGTGCTACGCTAAAGCCAAGTGCAGATAGATTGAGGCACCAACTTAATTATCCACGATAGAACGCATCGTCCGAGTCGATCAGAGGGTCAACCGCAAAGGCAGTCGAATGGGATGTGGTCTGATCGAGCCATATAGGGCCTATGTATCACAGGGTCAAAGCTGATATATAATTATATAAGACTTACATTGTCAAGTAGATTGTAAACATAGGACTAAATGTGACATTAATAAGAGGAATGGCTTAAGTACTGCTTGCCTGATTGCGTGTGCTTGACATTTGGGCTTATAAGTATTAAACAATTATAGTCTAGTTAATGTGATGAGGAGAGACTTGTAATAATCGTCAGAAACTCACCAAACAAAAAGACCCAAAGAAGAGCTATTGGGAGCTGGGAGCTGGACCTCGAAGAAGCAAGGTTTTACGTCACACGCAGCCTACGCAGACGAACGTGCTCATGACGCGGGAAAACTACTAGGCCTATCAATTTGTTACTAAGAGGCGCCTGTGGGCCTATTGAATGTTCCATTAGTCGCATTATAACAGCGGAAAGTGCGGATTTACAAGGGGTTCAGCGGTATGTAAGTGTGTGTAGGTAATAGGCGTGTGTGTGTGTGTGTGTGTGTGTGTGTGTGTGTGTAGGCTGATAGATGTAGCCTATCATGCAGGCTTACACGCCTTGGTGGATTTGTGTGTAGGTGTGTATCTGTAGCCTATTAGCTATGTGCAGGTATATATATATACATGTATATATATATATAAAATATATACATATAGTAAGTCCAATGGTAGCATGACGGTTGGTATTTAGTACGCTTCGGTCGTAAATGTTTTACAGTGACGATGATTTATACAGAAGTCGCGCAGAGAGTTCATTATCTTTAATCGGAGTTCAGGCACAATTTCAAGTTATCGCATGCGTCTTAATGCTAGTCTATAAAAGTCACTGGTTGCAGGACAGCAGGCAGATAACAATTTAGTTTCTTCTGCTGAATATCATTATTCTTGGCAACTATAGGCCTACTACCTCTGCTGCTGTTCTGGTGAACAGAGGGGAAGAGTTAGAGGGAAAAGAAGGTCGGCGACAGTTGTTAGAAAAAGGAATTTTGGGAGAGGCAGAGGGAGAAATCAGGGATGTCTTTGAGTGAAGGTCATCTCTTCGTCTGCTTTGGTCTGCTGCTGCTGATTGCTGCATCGCTGCCAAGATGCTGTATTTCAGGTGAGCTCACCTTAATAAAGTTTCTTAATTCAGTCATGGGAGTTTTTCAAAGAAATTCTATAGGTGCACAACCCCTTCTCTCCCTAATATAAAGTAAGCCATGTTCAATTATTCCAAGACGGATAACAATGAACATATTTTAACAATTTTTAGCTGCATGCATAAAACTGTTTTGCAGCTGCACAAACTCATTTCGTACTGCCCTACATGTAAAGTGCCCTTTACGTGTACACCGGGTACTGAAAGAAACCCTGTACACAATCAGCGCATTATAATCTATGCAGTGGTGAGTCTGCTGATCGTTTACGTAATTCTCGCTTCTGCAATGATCTCCTATAAAAGCCCGACAACAGCTTCCTAATAATTGAAAATTTCCACATGACTTAGGCCTATTTGATTCGGAGAAATTATAAAACACCTCTTTTCTCCTTTTTTTCAAACCCCGCATGCATGCAGAAACATAATATCACGAGTTAATTTGAGTGAGCGGTTATATTCAAAAAGTGAACAGTGATAACATGACAGGCAGGCCAGTCTATCGACTTTCACGTAGGCCTGCATTGTAGACCCTAATGAATTTATTCATCTTTTACGATGATTTCCAGAATCCTGCGTTCGCCTAAGAAAAGTCACAACATTTTTGACGCCAAGCGAGTATATAGGCCCACATCGGAGACAGACTTTCAATTCTAATCAAAGTGCACGTGCGGCATTATAGACCTAGGCCTAAATGTGCAAGAGATTTTACCCACTGTTAGACTTATACATCATTATCATCATCATCATCATCATCATCATCATCATCATCATCATCATCATCATCATCATCATCATCATCGTCGTCATCATCGTCATCATAATTCGTCCCAGACGCCTGCATCCATTTTGGCATCGATGGAACTAATAAAATGAACTCTATTGTCCTCGGTCATGTTCAAAGTTCAGGCCTACACAGGTCTACATAATAAAAAGAATTTGAATTTCATATACGCCAATATGTTTACACTTACGCGAGATGTCCACAATGTTGGTCAGTGCACAAATCCATGCGTCATATTAGTTATCACTGGTCCAATAGACTAACAGTCGTCGATTTAGGCTACAGCAGCAGATACTGATGCAGAGATAGGCCTACAGATCGATGCAGAGATGCTGCCGCAAAGAGACGCAAGCGTTGGACTATCGCCGCGTAGATCGCGCGATACTGCCGAACTTACAATCGTTCATATAGGCCTACTGCCGTAGATATACTTTCTGTAATCTGAAGACCTAAACTGTGAACATGTACGTCTGCTATTTTCACGGACCCCAAAGCCAAAATAGCCAAAGCACCACGTACGTGCAATTGCGAGTGAAGAACCTGCTCAAGATCCCTAAGTGTGGCTTTGGTCTGAATCGAACCCTCGATCCTTCGGACGCAAGGCGGCGACCATCCCACTGCGTCACCAAGCCCAGGGTAATTTAGGGCCTAATCAGCAACAACAATTTAAAATCCCCAATCAGAGATTTATTCTAGCTGAAACCAACGGAGAAGTAGGGGCCTATCTATGAGAGGTAATCATAAGAACCATTTCCGTCTGGGAGTGCCCCGGGTCTCATTCGAATCTTATTGTCAAGACCTCAGAAACCTCAGAACCTAAACCAAAACTTTGAACTCAAGACCAAGACTCTTATTAATTTTATTTTATTTTAATTTATTCACACATTTCTGTACCGCCCCTTCAAGTACGCTACTACTCAGAGGCTGTCCCGACTGCAGCCCGTAGGTGTGTCGGAGTTTACACGCCGAAGCGCCACGAGCAATTGCGAGTGAAGGACTTGATCAAGGTCCTTATACGCGGCAGATGGGATTTGAAAATGCAACCCTTCGGTTGCAAGGCGGCGACCTTCACCACTACACTACCACGTCCCACATTTAAAGACTTTCAAAGTCACTCGTACCCAAACATGACAAAATGTGTCAAATCAGTGTTTCAATGAAAAATAAAACAATCATATTACTTTCGATTAAAACAACACAACAGACTCCAGGAATTTATCAAAGTCTGTCACGTGAAATGTAGTTTATTCCAAATGCCTGACTTTCAGCAACTTGGCAGGCGACACTTTCCTTAAGTGGTCCTCGTGAAACTTGGAAAAAGTCTTGGTCTTGGTAAATCAAGACCAAGACTATTGGTCTCAAGACCAAGACTATTGGTCTCAAGACCAAGACTTTTTGTCTCAAAACCAAGACCAACACCAACACTTTTAGAAATCAACTAGAGCGCACTCGAGACCAAGGCCTCAAGAGTCAAGATGGAGAACAAGACTGTCTCTGTACCTTACAAAGGCGTTGCATGCATTCATTATGATGTCAATAAAGACATTCCAACTGGGCCAGATCTGGAGATTTCAAAGCCTTTCAATTTCGGGTCAGTAGCAATATCTGCCAGCAATTTGCTTATACCAGCCAGAAGCCTGATATCTGATCTGGTTCTTTAATAAATCTTTATTTTCAAAGACCTCTAGGCCTATATGGCGAAGTAAATCAACAATAATATTTAGCTTCATAGGTTTCAGATTCACAGAGAAACAACAAGTTTGAAATATTATACTCTGAAGTTGCGTAGTTAAAAATATAGGTAAGTTTCTGCGTAGTTAAAAATGGCTAGAAATAATTGCTGCTGAATGGAGCCCGTTTAAGCCAATCTATTTTTCAAGCATTGCTTCTCGTTATTTTTCATGCCATTTTTAAAATTATGCGAAGAAGTTTGAAAATATTACATAGGCTAACTATAGTTCAACTATTCAAAGTTAGTGGTTTTTCTGCAAATAAAGTCAGTGACTGACTATTATGCGGTGGTAGAGCTGCTGCTACATCAAACAATGATGGCTTCAGGAGAAACGACCAACTCTTTTCCAACATAGGCCTACATGTAGTCAAGCAAAGGATCCACAGAATATGGCACATGTCAAGACAGAGTTCGGTCGCAGGAATTTTGCGTATGCCTAATGTGCAGCCACTGCGAAAAGGCTCGTGTCTTTGCTAGTGAGAATAGTATATGAATTATAAAAAAAATTATACTGTTGTCCAGCTAATAGGTCTAAATCAAGGAAGAATATTGGAATAAATAATGCAATAATCGTAGGTTGCTATAGAGCCTACGGTCGATGCTTCTGCACTCGACCGTGCTCATTTTTAATGAATTGATAGCCTAGATCGTGTGAGTTCTTTCGCCAACGAAAACGTTTGACTGCAGGACTGGAAAAAGAAGCTTTTCCATCCTACGCCGGCGACAAGCATTGTCAGAATATAGCAGCATGCACAGTCTAAGTCTTACATAAATTACGTTGACCAAGGCTAACTATATGCTCTAAAATGCGTTTTCGGCTGGAGATGAGCCCCAGACCCCACTGGGAGCTTACGACGCTCCTCCAGACCCCCATTTGTCACATGCATTGTCCCACAATACTAAAAAAAATATCGTAAAATTTACTCTGATTTACAGTGGTTTCAGCATGGGAGGAGTTTATCAGGGGCTAGAGGGAGAGGGGCTAAGCCCCATAGAGAAGTTGAAAATGTTTGGCCTATGCATTGGTTAGCCTCGTCATCCTCTTTAGTGATGCATTCTTGGCTCTTATTTACTTCCAATTTGCCAATGCTGAATTGGAAGTAAATAACAGCCAAGAATGTAGGCCTACTCAATTTGGCATCTAAGTATCAAAATTTCGTTGGTTTCTGCCCAGAGCACGCTGTGTCGATATCACTTAAGAGGATGTGCAACACCTGTGGAAAACTTGAGGGCTTTTTATATCCAGTTATATTCGGAGGGTCAAAGTCAGCACTGACAAATTGGAAGTTAATGAGAACCCAGAATGTAGGCTACTCCGTTTGGCATCTAATCAAAATTTCGTTGGCTTCTTGGGCGTAGCCCCAGACGGAGCTCCAGACCACGCTGGGGGCTTACGACGCTCCCTCAGACCCCCTAGTCGTTAGGGGCTGGGATGGTTCAAAAAAGGTCATCCACTTATTTTCAAACTTTTATCCCCCATGAGCGGATCAAAACTCCGCTCATGGGTTTCAGGAAGGAAAAAGATCGAGTGGGAACGAGGGGAAGTTGCTCCAATGACTTAGGGAGGGGATAGACGCCTCTGGATCTATTACTCTGGAAATTCCATCCTTCATTGCATGACCGTTCCATGATCTTAACTGCCTGCTGTCTTAGAACTTATCTCACGGAGCTCAACGCATGTACACTGTATGAGAGCGCCTCTGTTAGGTCGCACTGAAAAAGGCGTTTTAGAAAGTTATTGACAATACAATAATATTGTATTGTATCAATAGATTTCTAAAGCGCCTCTTTAACTGCGACATATCCTAATGAGAGGCGCTCCCATACAGTACGTTATAGGCCTAACACGTCAGCTGTGGGAAGTGGAAGAAATTGCAGTCAGATACATTTGTCGCAGAACTAGCATTTCGAGATCTGTATGCACGAAAACTTGAAAACAGATCTGTCTTATAATTACTTGATAAGTTGATATCAGGGAATTTCAAGTTAAACAGTTTATAGACCCCGAGGATTAATGTGAGACTACAGGAATACGACAATTGATTTATCTGATATATGTAGACTAAATCTGTGACAGCTGCAGCAGCGGGCATTACCCCTCTACTGATTGAGATGATGAAAGACTATAACTACAACCGTCAACTCAACCTTATCTCTCTTCCCAACCCTTCCTCCTCTTGACTCGTGTGCACTTCCTCTAGACCGTTGGTCTGTCATTTCTCCTCCACGTCCTCCTCCTCCTCCTCCAAATCCTGCGCATTGTGTCTAAACCCCTTGAAGTAATAAACATCCATCGAGGCAAATTCAAAGACACTATAAGTATACGAATGGAAGCACTCATGATAAGATGCCGAGCCGTCAAAGTCCTATCGCTCTCCATTTATCACCATTGCCATCGACCAAGAACACACTGCATCGCCTATAATAGCGTAAACCTACCACATCGATCGGAAGTTATCAGTGCACTCTGATTGAAGTCTGCAATGCCTCAAGTTCAACTTTCTAAACTGTCTAAAGTCAAAGTCAAGTCAAGAAGTGTCGATGAGTTATGAATGAATAGGATTGTTGGACATTTAACTCGAACGAGAGAAAGATTGACAGAAGCTGGGGCAGTCGGAAGAGTTTGGTATTTAAGCCTTCGTTGCCTCGTTGGTCACACTCTGTAACAACTCAGCTGTTCTTGGATGCAGTCCTCTCTCTTCCACCAGGCGTTCTTCTGCACCGCATTGCTTCTCCTATATTCCTTGTTCTTTGTTCTTGACCAAAGTTCATTCACAGTTGCCAATTCTTCCAACTGAACAGCAGACATGGATGGGTCTATACTGTGCCTATTTTCTTATCCTCTCTCTCTCATCCCTCTCAAGCACCCGACTTCTCTTGATTCAGTCTCCCCTATCTGGTCACCCCTAAGGCTTTCCATCTCTCTCTGTCTCTCTCTGTCTCTCTCTGTCTCTCTCTCTCTCTGTCTCTCTCTGTCTGTCTCTCTCTCTGTCT
>JAQFXW010001645.1:0-14460 GCA_034693945.1 Dendrobaena attemsi | reverse complement strand
AGGTGGTAGCAAACCTCTGGGTAGTCTCCCTGAAGAGGTGCGGTATAAATATTCCAAAACTTCTTGAATGAACAAATGTAATTGTAGAAACTGACCTAGGTCTATTTCTCAATGCCATTTAATATTGGTAAATTGGCACAGAGAGTAGTACACTTATTATTAGGCACTCTATTGTATTCAGTGACAATTACAGCTGCATTAATCATCGGTGAAGGATTGCTTTCGTGTACAGTATAAATGAATCTTTGATCCACTTTTCCTTCAGGTTGATCCGGCCACAAAAGAAGAAACCGATTTCAATAATTTGTTCAGTTGGGTGAATGCTGCCAACGAGCTGCTTATGTCCGTTGTCAAAAAGCCAGTAACCAATCAGCATGAAGAATATCAGGTCAGTATTACAGTTTCTGAATTAGAAATAATGAATTTAATTGATCTCGATGCAGTATGGTGAAGTGACAGGGATAGTTGATTCAAGTGACAAATTCAGTAACAAAAAGTGGAATCTGAACTTTAATTGAAATGTTGTACTTTCTTGTTTTAAATAAAAGATATCAGACCAGTTTTCTACTTGAAACATGATTTATCAAACTGATTTTGATGAAAATGATAACAGAATTAGTTTTACAATGGTTACAGGCCTTAACTCTGACTGCAGATTTCAGCTGTTTTTTATATGTAAAATTTTGTTTTTAGGCTTACGAGAAGTTTTTGGCTGAGCTTCAGGGAAGGACAACAGTCTATGAGCAGCTACAAGCAAAAGTTGCAGCTAAACAGTTGCTGAAGGTCAGTGAGAGCAGCTGGACGGAACTGCAGCAGAAATGGAACAAGGTGACCGATCTGATTCGTCTGTGGCAGCGAAAGCTGGACTCTAATCTACCTGGGCGGCTTGGTGAGATTGGCAAATGGATTCACCTGGTCGAACTTCTGCTGGAGGCAGAGGTCGTTTATGGAAAAACTCCAGAGGAAGCAGTGCAGAATATATCAGAGAGACTTTTGCAGCTCAAAGTGAGTCCAACTTCATGAGATTTGTATTTTTACGATTATTTCATGGAAGGCAATTTTGAAGAGAAAAAGGAGAAAACTGCCTTGAGGGTGCGACCGTTGGTATGAGGTGTTGATGGCTTGATGCCTTCTTCTTTGTGTCTGTATGTAATAATTTGTGGTCATTTCTCACCAATAATTTCTGAAAATACCGCAAACCGTCTGCTGATGACATATGCTTTTCATTAGTAGCCTCACTGGCTAATATTTTAAAATAGGTCATGATTTGAATTAATCATCAACCTCTTAATTAGCATTTCTGCAAAAAAAGGTGCTTAGAACGGAATTAGTCTAAGTACAAGAGAAAGAGTTTGATGATGGTGAAAATTGAGGATGATGAAGAAGATGTTTCACCTACTTTTTCTTTTGTATTTTCTTTTAGACTCTTCTTTGATCGTTAGAATTTAAATGTAACCAGCATGAAGTGTAGAACTGTGAGATAAATATCAGCCATCCACAACTGATTCTGTGTGAATTTCTTTACTTATAATGACTCCCTTCTTGCTAATCCTTTGTGTTACGCAGTAGAGTAATTATTTCCTTGCACCCAATCTCAGAATAAAGTTGTTGCAGTTGCTGATTAGATTAAAATAATAATATTTACTGACACTCCAATCTTCAAAAATAGTACTATTTCCACACATTTTTCACCAGATCTGTTATTTGATTGCCTTTAGTTCTTGTGAAGAAGCACTATAATTATTAACTTTTGATATATATATATATATTATATATAATCAAATAAATGATTGCTTTTCAGAATGCACTGATACATCTTGAAGACAATAAAGAGGAGTTTCGAGTTGCCAAGAATTCGGGTAAGTACAAGGGAGAGACGTTACTAACGGTTCAGATGCAAGACCTTGAGAAGAGGTTCACGAACATAATCCCTCAGTCGGAGTCTATCATCAGGAAGCTGGAATATGAAGAATCCAAGTACAGACTTCTGTCCGGAATGGATTCCGCTCAGCTGAAAATTGAGAACGCAAGATCGAAATGTGACCAACTGTCTGTTCTCAAGAATACGTTTGAAGATTACAAGGTACTTGCTTTTAGAATGTTTCAAAGGCGAATATATTTTTCCTTAAATGCTGGTTCTCGACTGAATTTACTGGTGAACAAATTTATGATAAATCTTCAATGGCCCAATTTTCTCCTAAACGCACATTCTGGACGTGTCATTTTAATGCTTGTCAGTTTATGTCTTGTTTGAATTTCGGCAGGACGATGTCATTTTGCAAACCATTAATTTGCTTCATGTAAGAGTGTAGTATATTCACATTAATAAATAGGGCCAACAGAAGTGCATATAGAAGACTGCAGTGCTGTACTTAGAATGGAGACAGAGCCTCTGCAGTGCTTTTGTGGAGTTCTGTTTATGAGTAGTAAATGGTTGAGATAAAATTATAAAAACTCAAAAGCTGTATTATGACGAGCTAATTTATTTCTGTTGGCAACGACCTCTGTTGTCATAAGCTCAATAAGCTGCCGTTAAACTCTGGAAGCAATAACCCCAATTGCTGAGACATATGAACTGATCTGAGACAAATATATATATATATATATATATATATATATAATGATGTTAGGCACAAACAGATGAAGAGTTTTTGCTATGGTCGAAACTTAGATTAACACTTTAGCGATGAGCTGCATTGCTTTCCAGTCATGTTAGTACCACCTAGCGATTATGAATGCTTCTATTTACTGAGATGCTTACAGAAATCTTCAGTATGGCATTTGGAAATTTTATAGTTTCTGCGATGACTTTGCAGAGTTCTGTGATAGATGCAAGACTCTTTGATGACCTCAACTCAAATGCCAATGATATGAGGAAGCGAGCAGATGCACTGGGAATATTCTACAGTAAAAGTACGTGAAGCATAAACCGTGGTTGTAAAATCATTATGAACATTCTGAAATTTACACTTCTATAGGAAATGAGAAAACATTTTTTTTCAAAGATAGAAATGGTGTAAAAAGGAGAGAGGAGGAAAAGAAAATAATTTTACTTCGTGTTGTATCTTGTATTGCATTATAAAATTAGAAGCTTTACTACACAATTTAATTTATCTCAGCAAACGACACAATTTTTTATTATAAGCGCTAAGTAACATTAATCTTCAATAAGTTTGGCTAGAACTAAGCAACACAATAAATGACAATAAATATAAGTACGCAAAGTGACAAAAAATAGAAAATGGAAATAAATGTGATCATAAATGAAAAACAAAATGAAAAATGAATTTAAATAAAAAAATAAAAACAGGAAAAATGGTTTTGTAGCAAAAAGCTTGATTTTGAGACCATTTTCCGTCAATCACTTTTATGTAATCCAACTCTTCTGAAATAATGCTTGTATTAATCTTTGTATTCCACTTATATTTGTATAAATTATTGTTTATTTTCTGGTACTTCCTGTTGTTATCCGATTAACATTTTATTCGGCAATCTAAAGTCATTTGTTGCTTCGAAATTCACATAATTATTGCTCATTATAAAATCGATTGTTGCAAGTTACAGTTAAGATTTAATCTTGCTAAATGTAAATTCAATATGTAAAATGGGTCAGAGGTGAATTTACTTTTTTCCTGTCACAGGCAGACCTGATGCAGAGAAATTGGAAAGAGATGTTTCTGCAATTCAGCAGAAGCTGACTGACACAACCGCAGACCTTCTACACGTGCATTCGCAGCTGGACGAGTCCGTGAAACTGTGGAGCAGTTACAACGATCAAGTCGGTGCTTTCGAGGCCTGGATTTCAGAGGCTGAAGTGTTTCTGACGAAACCTCTGACCGAACAGGAGGTCAGCGACTGACTGACGCGTTTAGTTGCTAATTAATCTACTGTGCTGAAATATTGCTGTGAGGAAGTCACACGGGGCTATGAAACTGTCAAACTCAGATTGTGCCATATATAGCATTCTGAAGAGTCAAGAAGTGCATGTTCTCGCTGACAAGGCAAAGTCCAATTGTCTTAATCGGAATGCTCTTCTTATCAGCCATTGACAGTCTGCAGTGTGATTATGTCATAGAAGTTGTTGAGAGGAAGTGCAATGTGACCAAACTGACCATGAGTGTAGAACGTTAGTGAAGTTTGTTATTTAGCATTGGCACATGAAGGTGTGTCGCCATGGATAAGAACAAATTTTTCTCCTCACACAATAATTCGTCTCTAGAATTGCTCACCACACTTCACCTCCACGAGTTTCAGCCCAGTAGTCCTAATTTTGCCTCACATGCAAATGTAAAAAAGCAGATTTGTTGAATTAAAAAGAAGTTGGGTGTGAAATTTATTGTGAAATGAATGGCATAAAACAGAGAGTTTCTCTCAATGCAAGCATTGCACCTGTCTAGAATTCAATGTTTTAGGTAATACCTTGTAAATATTCAGTATTATAATGATTGATGAAGACTGAACAATATTGTTGTGAGGGATGCCAGGTATCGTTCAGTGGTATGCAGAAAGAGCTGTAATTTGCATATTCTACATTTTTCTTTCAATTGCTACAGCTATTCTACATCAACAATGTGCTTTATGTTACTTCAAATTTTTCAAGTTATAATTGTTTAAATTTGGTACGTATGAGTCTAGATAATAATTGCATAAATACTTCATCTTCCCTGCTGTTTTTGATCTGATCTCTGGTGGTTGAACTCCAATCTTTCTTTTGCCTTCTGAACCTTATGGTATAATAAAAACAAGTTTGAAAGCTGTTGGCCTAGATAAATGTTGTTGGCTTGTTTAAACCACACGCAATATGCTCTAGAAACATTGTCCGCTGTGCAGCATTTTTAGCGAGTCTACCTCCGGATGAATCAGAAAAGTGTAACGCAACAAGTGCTACAACGAAATGCTGCAACTTTTGTTGAGTTTGAAATATTTTGATGAAATTAGGCCGTTGTTATATGTGAATATGAATTATCTTTCAGTGTGTGGAATTTCATTAAAAATTTTACTTATTGGCGGAAATATTAGCAAAACATTTGTTACCTTACCATCAAAAACAGGAGGTGGGTTCCCTAAAAGTTGAATGCTACTTTTGCTCTGTTTGCAATAGTTTGGTTAAATTTAGAAGTTATACGTAAACATGAATTGTCTTTCTGCCTGTAAAATCGTATTTAAAACTTCCTACTTTTGACGGAAATATTAACAAAAATGTAGGGATAATCTTTTTTATTCGCCCTGTATGTCACTCACTTGGTATTAGTTTGTCTGTTTGGAGCTTATTAGAGCAAGATTTGCATTTGATGCTATTACAGGAATTCTTTGGAAGTCTTGAATCTTGGAGTGGAAAGATGCATCTCTTGAAAGATACCTTATCACAGCTGCGGCAACAGAATGTACTTGACGACGCATCTTCTGTGGAGATGGGAAGTCATGTGGACATGCTTGAACAGAGGTGGAAGGAGATGAGGCAGAAGGCTCAGATATCAAGACAAGTTGCTGTTGCTTCGAGTCGAGAGGACTACAGAAGTCAGGTTGCTCGCCTAAAAGCAGCTCTTGTTGAGTCGGAGGAGCTGCTGATGAGCAACGTCAACGCGTCTAGTCGAGACATTCAGGAACACATTTCTAGTCTAAAGGTTTTTGGCATCTTTTGTTCATTTGATCATTATCGTAACAGAATCTGAAAAGCGGTGCTTTTGCATGTTAACACTTCCCAGTTGTATTCATCGTTTAGCTATTAAATCTTTTTGTATTTTGACTCGAAGCACCTCTGACTAGCTTCAATCAGCACTAACTACGCTATGTTATAAGTCTAGAATAAATGAATGACGTGAAATCTTGTTCTGATAATCTGGTTTAGTTAGCTCTACGTAAATCCAATTTTTTTAAACTTATGATTGTATTTTGTGTGGCACTTCTGGACAGATACTTTGTTGCATGTCATGTTGACATACCAAGATATTGGTTCAGATATCAGATGATATATCAGATGATATGTTCACCTTGTGTTCCTTTTTTCAGAAACAATCTGCAAAGGAGGAGGATTTGATGGACGTTCTGAAAGCGGCGTCGCGCATCTCCCATTTGCTAGTCAAGGAAAGTCATGCTACTGAAATAACAGAGATGAAGGCGGAGCTTCAGACTCTGAAGGACGGCCTCAACAGAACGTTTCGCGGCCTTACCGAAAAGCAGAATGCCCTCCAGTCCGCCCTTCCAACAGTAGAGTCGTTGATTGTAAAAGCATCGGTTGTGGAGCAACTGGCTCAGAAAGGCGAGAATTTACTGGAGTTAAACCAGTCAGCCAAAGTCAGTAGAAAAGAAAGTCTGGCTGTCTTAAAGGTAAATAGTCTTTGATTATGACACAATTGGAATTTTGTTTTAACTGCCTTTATTACACGCATTTGACCTGAGTGGCAACTGAGCTGGCTGTTTCACACATTCACTGGAATGTTTCTGTTGACATATAATTTTACTACCAGGGGCAAAGTTGCGACTAGAATATTTTAGTGTGGAGGAGGTGGGTGCTTACACTTCAAGGACCAAGAGTTCATTCATTCGTTTCCTGGTAAATTGTGGTGACTTTTGTCCCTTGAATATGGAATATCAAAGATCCTCAATACCTCTTCATTAGATGTATGTTCTGTCCAACTTATCTTTTCCATCCTTCACCATATCCACATTTCATAAGCCTCCAGACTATTGATGTCCCTAACTGAAACACTCTTAAAATGTTGATACTTAAACTGGGTAATTTTTTAGAGGATAACATTCAGTTTCTAACTTGAACTTTGGTGATCCGATTCTGAAGGAATTTATGGCGGAGATTAACGACCAGCGGTCAACGATTGAGACATTAAAGGATGAACATAGACATCTGTCGAGGAGTCAATCGGCCTCCTATCTGACCGTCCCTTCACTTGAACTACACACTACCCGTATTCAGGTAGGAGACACTGTTTTGCAAGATGTGTATGTACATCTATTCTAATTCATTCGTCAAAGAGGTTTTATATAGTGTCCTTTTTAGGAAATCTCCTTGAGAGTGCATTTCTTGTGTTCTGCTACATTCCAAAAGGTGATATCTATCACCTTTTGCAATTTTCAATTGATTAAATAGTTAGGTTTCCTTCAGTTGTTTCTAAGGCGATTATTGCAGAAATACACTGGATTTTGCATCTGTTATAGAAGTTCCAGTGGAAAATGCATTCTAAACTGTGTGATTGTCTGAAATTCTATTTCAGAGGCTGTTAGAAACGATGCCAGTGCAGGTGATACGAACCGAATTCCTCGAAGCAAACGAGTCGTTCTGTGAGAAATTGGACGATGCAGAGAGAGAAATCGCAACGCAGAACGCAGCTCTCCAGCAGAAAGTGGCCAACCCAAAAGATCTACTGGCTAAATTTCAGGTGATTTTGAGATTGTTTATTTAAAACAAGATCATAGCTTTTCTTGTACAAACACCTAGACGAGGATCTCAGAAAGATGTTGAAGTGTTCAGTGGTTAAATTGGTTCAGTTCTTAATTTTATTTGCTAAATTTGTAATGCACACAAGGTCACATCGAAATGTGAATCTGAAAATTGTAGGGTAATAGCCTACATGGGATATGCATCTGTTTGTCCAACTCAGTAATTTACGGGATACACTTACAAGCTATGAGTATTAATTAATAATTGAATGGACTGTTCAGATTTTAGCCTTGCTTTTGAAAGGTTAAAGCATTGGAGTGTTTTGGTGTCTTAAGAGTTATTTACCATTATCTCTAAGGAAATTGTTTCTCTAGTGTCTCATAAGAAACTTTTTCTGAGACATGCAGTCCACATTTTAAAAGTTGTATAGTTAGTTAAGGAGGACTACCTTTGTGCTTACATTGCGTCTCGGTGTGTGTGTCTTCCGCAGACTTGCTGTTTGATTATTTATTTATTTTATTTATTTATTCACACATTCCTATACCGCCCCTTCAAGTCTCCTACTACTCAGAGGCGATCCCGACTACAGCCCGGAGGTGTGTCGAAGTTTATACGCCGAAGCGCAACGAGCAATTGTGAGTGAAGGACTTGCTCAAGGTTCTTACATGGCAGGTGGGATTCGAACCTGCTACCTTTCGGTTGCAAGGTGACGACCTTCACCACTACACTACCATATGTAGTATGTAGTATGTACAGGTAATACTGAACTTATCGTGCATTGAATGATCATATTCCATGTCTTAACCTTACTGCATTGAATTGTTTTTCAGGAAGTTTTCTGTCAGAGTGATATTCGGATGTCTTGCTCATCTTCACTGGAAAAGATGAAGATGCTTAACGAACAGCTAACGACAGTCGATAAGCCAGACATTGCATTCCAGAGATTATTGGCAGACAATGCGGCTAAGCTAAACAAGGTCAATGTAGATGTCGAAAAACTCCGCATTCTTCTCGAGGATGTACCAGAAAAATGGAAAGAGTATAATACCAGGTTCGTGACGGCTTTTACAGTTTTACAGTAATACTTGCAGTTTATATTTATCTCTTAATCCTTTGACCCCGAGAAACCGATATTTCGGTTTGTTATTCATAAAGTTACCAAGGTCACAGGGCCAGAGGGTTAAGACTCTTATAATATAATTGCTATTTAGAGTGCTGCCGTCTAATGACAAACGACTGTTGGTAACAGTTGGTAAGCAATTGCTTATGTTAATTTTCCCAATATGTCTGAGTTGATATTGTCTTGTAGCAATTTGACTTTATATCTGTTGATTTCTTTGTAGACTTGCAAAGTTTGAAAGTTATATGATGGAAATGGAGGAACTCTCCAGAAAATTGAATGACAAAAATCTTTCACCAGAAGAATATCGGGAAGCACTGGAAAGATTCAAGGTTTGCTTTGAAATTTGTTGTAATCTTGTTTTGTAATTTTTTATATTTGTTACTATAATTATTTGTTTTTAACTTCTTTAACGCATAAATTCAATCAGGTCAGCTAAGCACGTTTGCATTTTCTTGATTTGTTATTTTTTTTCTGTTGTTACGACTCCTGCAAAATCTTAACCTTGTGGTATTATTGATATTTTTCATACCAATTATGTATCCATGTATATTGTTGTCTAAATAATTTTATGTAAATCCTTTCAGTGCTAGTGTTGCAAATGCTGTACTGATTATTATTTTTAAGTGGGCAGTTTATGTTTCACTGAGCGCTGTATGTCATTCTAAGCAAATTCCATGGATTTCAAATGCTGGTGCTGTATAATTTTTTCAAGTGTCATTTAGCTTGTTCATGCCAAGAAGAATGTTAAGACGGTTAATTGGTTATGTTGGTCAAGTACTTATAATAGAATTTATTAGTACAACATTGCATACTTTCTTTTGTCGTTCTTTCTCCTCATTCTCTTTTCCACTTTCTCCTCATTCTCTTTTCCACTTTCTACTCATTCTCTTTTCCACTTTCTCCTCATTCTCTTTTCCACTTTCTCCTCATTCTCTTTTCCACTTTCTCCTCATTCTCTTTCCACTATCTCCTCATTTGCCTTCTATAACTCTGCATTGAAACGTAAGATTATGTTGATTGATGCCCTGTAGATTCTTGTTATGGTTCTATTTTCACAGGAGTTGCAGAAACAGTCTGGCTACTATCAGGCTGAAGCTGATTGGTTGAACGTGACGTTGAAGGAACTGAGCGTCTTCGATGGCGTTGAAGATGTGAAGAAGAAAGAGGATCGTCTCATCGCTCTGCTCCATCAGCAGCAGCATCTGAAGCCTGCCGTGGAAAAGACTTTGACTGTGTCTGCCACTGTTACGGAATGCCACGATCTGAAGGAGGCTGTTGAGAAGCATCTTCGGAGGCTGAGCGAAATAGCATCGGTGTTCAGGGAAGATGTTGGAATAAGCGATCTCAACTCGGGAAGACTACTGTTGGCAGAACAAGAGGTTGCTTACTTTATAATTATGTGGGAAAATAAATTACTTACTTACTTACTTACCGGCTGCAATGGTTTCACACGAAACTTGTATTTATGCCAAGAATTAATTTTTTTAACTCTCGGTTAATAATTAATGGTTTAGCAGTTCAGTAAAAGAATTTTAAGTTAAATTATTCCCTTTAAAACCAAAGATATTAACCATTAAATGTGCTGCAGTTCTGCAGTCATTCAGCTGATCACATTGTACAATTAATTAATACTTGAGTCAAGATATAATTTGCTGCTTTTCGATAAATTCATTTCAGGAAGCCTTGTCCAAACTACTTAACCAGAAGCAGGTGCTTGACGAGTACATTCGGAGAGGCACGGAAATTATTGGCAGAGGCGACGCTCCATCATTTATGGTGCAAACAGTTGACGAAATGAGGGATGTTCTGTCAGAGACGATCGCTTTGGCACAATCGAAGTGCAGTACACTTAGGGTGAGTTGTGATTGTTGCTGCTCTGTAATTTGCATTTTGCATTTTGTTCTCATTCATTCATTCATTACAAATAATTTATATAGCGCCCCTTCAAGGCAAATACTCACAGTTGCTCTCAACACCCACACGGGCAAAACGAGCAGTTTGAGAGGTGCGTAAGAAATGTATCAGATTGAACCCTAGGAAGCAAATGCAGCTGCAAACGGAGCCCATTCCAGCACGAGGGACCAACGAGGGACCGAAAAGGCATGCTTCTGCCAATAGGAAAAGTACTATGAAGAATACATTTTTGTGAGATATGTTTGAAGATAAGTAAGCAAAGTAGGTTCAAAGACAAAAGTGCTACCTTGATTTAGGTCAGAGTTAATACTTCAGATTGAAGCACAACTTTCATTCATTGATTCATTACAGTCATTTATATAGTGAGGTAACTACTCAGAGGCGCTTCCGACTCCAGCACGGGCAAAAAGAGAAGTTTTTAGGTGCGTGTTATGTTATCATATTTGTCACTGAGTGAATTTAGATTTTGAATTGCATGTTTGAATTCTCAGTTTTAAAGTCATTATATCTGCTCATGCTTTGATTGGATCTTACTGATATTATTTTTGGGTTCCTTCAGATGAAGTTATGTTTCCTGCTATCTAGTTTCATTGAAAAATTCTGTTGTTGACAATCACATTTTTAACGATTTTGACAAATCTTTCCTTCCTGATTTAACCTTATTTAATTTAATTATTTATGAATTTAATGTTTCCTTGCCTGTCTTTTTCCAGACCACAATTGAAACTTGGGAGGAATTTGAAACAGGCAAAATTAATTTGAAGGATTTGGTTAGAGATGCGGATGTTGAGGCCAGGAAGGCTGCACTGCCTGGTGGCCATGAGGCAGTTAGAAAGGAATTGAACTCCAGGTTGGAATTGCTGCACCAACTGCAGCAGATGCAATCGGATGCGGAGAGACTACAGGCCTTACAGGATGTCATCGGTCCGTCAGCGGGCGAAGCATCCGCGATCCAGCTGCAGGAAGATTGCATGGCGCTGGATGCGGAGGTCACTCGGCTGAAGGCGCAGACGGAAGCAAGGATTGGAGAGCTGCAGCATTCGGACAACCAGTGGAAGAAGTTCTCGGAGAAGTTGGAATCTGTGGGTGGTTGGATTGAAGAGAAGGAGAAAGAGGATAAGACGGTTCAGAATGCAAGTCACCTGGATCCTGAGCAACAACTTGCTCAAGCTCTGGTATGTATGGTTGTATTCATGGTCATCAACTAGATCAGGAAAAGTAAGAGAAGTTATTTAAGTTTTTAAGTTAAACAAGATGACGTAGGACAAGTCTAATTATGACAAGGCTAGATATAGTAGGGTAGGGTAAGGTGACCAATTCTGCACCTCAGATTCTCATTATAATCGGTGTGACATTGTGCATAAAAGAACTATTTCGTTTCATGTTTAACTTCTTTCAATTGCAAGTCTTTATTTCTGTGCCTTTCAGCGCTGTACGCACTTGTATATACGCCGCTTGTGTATGTCTGCGGGCAGTGGGCACCCCATATATATGTCAGGGAGCATCTATAAAATCATTATTATGAAGTGTCCTCAATAGCACTGTAAATTTTCATCCTATTTACTTCTTCGAAAATTATTGTTTGATTAATTGACTTTTTAATTTCTAGGCATCCCTTCTTGAAGTGAAGCAGAGGGGTGAAGTGCTGGAACAGCTTGAGAAGGACATTGATGCTATAACCAAGGGAGCCAGGTCACGAGAGGTTGCTAACGTTAGAACGAAAATTGCCAAACTGAAACGCCAGCAATCTGTGTTTGAAACAGAGGCTCAGCTAAAGACAGAATTACGATCGGACGACGTCAAAAACTACCAGACATTTCGGTATTGTGTGCAACAACTTGTACCGGTCATACGAAGGCTTCAGGAAATGGCTGAATGTGTAGAATCGACCAAGTTCGATACGACTGCGGATATTGTGAAATGTCTGCAAGAAAATAAGGTTAGAAAAGAACTCATGAAATTGACACACTATTCTGGATTAGTTAAGTGAGTTGACTTTGCTTGGATGTTTTTTGCTCGTTGCACTGTACGATTCAGAGCCTGGCAATTGCATATACAATGTACATAATTATGTTTTTATGCCACACACTTACTGTGCAATAATTTAATGCCGTAGCTTTTGTAATGTTGCCTTAAGATGTCAGTTAGTTTCAATGAGTATTGCTGATTTCCTGAGGAATTACTCTTACCATGGGTAAAAATTTGATCAAGTACTTAAGTCAAACAAATAACATTAAATCAGAAACAATCTGCAAAGGAGGAAGATTTGATGGACGTTCTAAAAGCGGCATCGCGCATCTCCCATTTGCTAGTCAAGGAAAAATTACAGTTTTTTGTCAAAATCAAGTTACTGGTCGATGTTAAATGAAAGAGCTAAGTTCTGCTACTGTTATAGTTTAAATAACTGGATATAATTATTAAAGTTATCAAACATTTATTGAGAAATAACATCTAATTATGAAAACCAGAAGAAGGAAAACTCTGAATACTATACTACCCAAGAGTGTGCATCACTACCTAGAGTATCCATCTAGGTATCCAACTAGTAGGTCAACTCAGCATTCTTTCACTAGGTGGCGTTTGTAAGAAACAAGACATCTCAGCATTTAGCACCCACTCACCATTTAGAACTCTAGTCAGAAAAACCTCTGAACACTAGGAAACTTGATGAGGTGCTATATATATAGAATTTAAATGAATGAATGATTTCATTAAACCAAGCTTAAGAGCCTTAATATATCATCTGGCAGAAGACCCATTTTCTCTATGCTGTTGTGTTCCTGTAGGACTATCTGAATGAAATTGAACCGTATCAAGACATTGTACAAAGTTGTACAAATGCCAGCAGTCGTATCAGTCACGTTCCGGGTGTGTCAGACGAAGCAGGTGAAATACAGCAGAAATGGGACACAGCGGTACAGATCATCAGAGACCACGACCAGCGTTTGGAAGAATCGCTTGAGACGTGGACAACGTTTGAGAACCAACAGCAGGAGCTTCGTAAGGTCTTGGAAGAGACACAGATTGGTGAACCAGATCTCACTGCAGTCAATCTGGAATATCTGCAAAGTCAAATCATCTGCTACGAGGTAACACGTTTGGAACTTTGGTCAGATGGTAGTTTGACCTGTTTCTTGCAAACTAGTGCACTTCCGATGCCAACTTCTCTTTCACGTAAGCTGCTGTGTGTTGAACATTATTCTACATGACATGTATAATTGGATATAATATTTATTGTATACATTACAGTACAAAATATTTAAATAAGCTGTATTCTTCTTCATATTACCCTCCTTTACTAACAAGACCAGCTACCAAATTAAGTCCATCTCTCCTATTGATAACGCAGATTTTCATATATTTGTTACAGACCACTAGGCGTTACTGCCAAAGTGTATGATTATGTTAATTTCAGTTACGCTGATGAATGTATAATAATACTTTTAATGCAGTTATGTTAACATGTACACTGTGTCCGGATAAAATGTAGAACACTAAACATAGTGTCATAACTCCGTCAAAACTTGTAGAATGTGTCTGAAATTTCAAAGACATCATCCGTAGCCATATTATCACGAAATTCGAAAACCGTTTTGAAATATTATTGAGTTTGTCAAAGTTATGAACGCTTGAGAGTTAGTACTCAAAATTGAAAATTTCCAACATGACAATTATGTCGTATAGGCTTATATCGCAGTCTTTAAATCCCAATCTCCCTCACAATCTGACAATAAAGATAAAAACTAGTGCACCCCAGAATTAACACACCGACTGAGACCATTAACGACTTCAAGAAGTGTGAATGCGTCTTCAGGAGATGTTCAGCAGGAACATGCTTCTTGCGTGTTCCAGCGGCCGCTGTGCATAATCTTCTTCCTCAGCTTTTTCAAAGATGACATGCGTACACCAGTTTCTGTTTGAAAATTCATTCAGAAACCTTTTCCACCATAAGGAACCTTAATTTTCCATCCGCAATAATTAAAAGTTTTAAAGTTATCTTCCCTTGTAAACACTTTGCTGTTTACAC
>JAQFXW010001644.1:0-14460 GCA_034693945.1 Dendrobaena attemsi | reverse complement strand
TCTCGGCTCAACGACTACCTCTCTTCCAACTCACTCCTAAACCCCCACCAATCTGGCTTCACAAAACGCCATTCTACCGAAACTCTGCTTGCCTCACTCTACAGTAAACTGGTCTCTGCCATAAGTCATCAGCAAGTCTCCTGCCTCTGTCTCCTGTACATTTCCGCAGCATGGCGCGAGCAGTTCATTTTAGCGATGAAGTGAAGGAAGGGCTGTGTTAAGGTGATGAAACCAAAGGAAGTTGGACTACGCAGGCCAAGTCACCTCGGCATGTGCCAATTTAGGGGGTTACAGGTTCACACCCACCTATATAAAGTTTTTCATTTTTCTTAATGCAAAAGTTGTGTCTATCTTTAGACGAATGGATGAACGTTTCAATTTAGATCACTCTTCTCCATTGGATCTTATTTTCAGCTAGGCCAGTAACTTAACAATTGTATGATGTGACCATTGGTTGATCACACTGGTGCTACATTAGACATTACATTAGAAGTCATTAGACAAGAATCACTTCACTTGGAGTAAAATCTTCTAGACTCTGCTCAAGTTTTCTAATAAATAATCATCTGATGGACAGGATCTAGTTAATGCCTACTGAAACACACAAGTGTCAGAATCTCCACATAATATTAAACTCGTATCGATAGTTATTAATGGTTTTGCAAATGTCAATAGTATTTGCGTATCATCACCATCATCAGCCATTTTGAGATAAGAATTGAGTAGGATTGTAAACTGGTAACTTATATAGAAAGTCTCACAATCCTTAACCCCTTTACCGGCTATTAAATGTTTTTAAACTACCCTTAAAGGGCCAATTAATTTTTTTACAAAATTTTCTGAAAAGTTGAAAAAAGTAATTAAGAGACTATAAAAAGTCTGAAAAAGTCTTAAAAAATCTTAACAAGTCGAAAAATGTATGTGCGCCTATGAATGTAAGCCTATGAATGTAGATATATTTATGTAGGCTTATTTATGTAGGCCTATTTATGTAGGTTTATATAATGTAGGCCGATTTATGAAGGCCTATATAATGTAGGCCTATTTATGAAGGCCTATATAATGTAGGCCTATTTATGAAGGCCTATTTATGTAGGCCTATGTATGTAGACCTATGAGTTTAGGTATATTTGTGTAGGCCTATATAATGTAGGCCTAGTTATGAAGGAATATTTATATAGGCCTATATGTAGGCCCATTTATGTCTGCCCATTTATAATGTATTCCTGTTTATGAAGGCCTATTTATGTAGGCCTAAATAGTTGACATATAAATGTAGGTATATTTATGTAGGCCTATATATATTATATATATGTAGGCCTATTTATGTAGGCCTATTTGTATAGGCATATATAATGTAGGCCTATTTATGAAGACCTATCCATGTAGGCCTATGTATTTAGGTATCTGTATATTGGTCTATGTGTGTAGGCCTATTTGTATAATCCCTATTTATATAGGCCTATATATGTAGGACTATTTATGTAGGCTTATGTAGGCATATGTATGTAGGCTTATATGTGAATGCCTTTGTATGTAGGCCTTTGATTGTTGGCCTATGGATGTAGGCCTGTGAATGTAGCTCTATTTATATGTATGTGTAGGCCTACATATGTAGCATGTGTATGTAGGCCTATGTATGTAGTTCTATGTATGTGGGCCTATATGTGCAGACTAATATTATGTAGGTCTATGTAACATTTGTACGTGATATCAGTAGACGAATATATTCGGGATTGCCGTATAAATGTCAGTTGTCACGGACGAGTATATTCGGGGTAGCAACGGTAAAGGGGTTACAAGTCTGAATATACTTGACAATTTAACAACGAAATGCATTGGTTTCCTAGTTAAATGCTCTTAAACCTTTTCCAACACTTTCTCTCGTTTCAACACAGATGAAGCCTTTTCCACAGAAGAATTTTTAATCCAACACAAACTATTTCAAACCTTTTACATTTTTCCAGATAATTACTTAACTTGAGAAAGGTTACTACAATCAGTAGCAATTACTAGCAGTTGTTTCCAACTTGCAAGTCAAATCTAACAGTCAATCAGTCAGCTATAAGAATATGCCATTAACAATCATAATTAGTACATGCAATAATATCTAAACCTGCACCATTGCCATTATCATGTGGGCTACCAGTGAACTACACTGGCTCCTGGAAAATCAGGAAATTGTACTATCTAATGGCCGCAAAGAGAAATATCAGAAGTTCAATGTTAGGGCAAAGTTATCTGCATAAAAAGAGCCCCTAGAACACCTGTAGCGGCAAAAGATATCGCTACTGGAACTATCACACAGCAGAATTTGACTTAATGTGCCTGGACACTAAGCTCAGCAATTTGAACAGTGGAAGACAAAAAGGCCAACGTCAGAAAAAAATAAAGTAGATTCGTATCTACGCAAAGAAATAAAAACCGAATCACAGCAGAATATCTTCAAGCATCGTAACGTTATTGATTAAATCTAACAAAGTCCTGCATAGGAAAGCTCACCACAATGGAAACACATACCTTGCTCATATCTGTCATGATTTACCATGCCATCAAACACAACAGGGCTACAACCACCAGAGTAACTCTCTGTTGGGCCAGAAACCCTTTTCCACAACGCACCCTAATTTGGACCACCCATATCAAAATCGTTTTAATTTGTCATAACAATGTCCAACTGAAAAATTACTCTGAAACTATTGGTAAACCTATTATGCATATGGAACAGATCAAAATAACCTGTGTGTTTCATTTGGGAACTGGAAACATTACATAATATGCTAAATTTGCATACATTAAATGTTCATAAAAATGTGAACACAAACTTTTCATTACTCACTAGATCTGTTGTAACATCCCGGTTGCTAAGACCTACAATATCGACTTCAGTGTTTATCCATCTGCTTTATACAAACAACACCCACACAAGACAAAATCCGCTACTAATTCAATCTTTTTTTGCCAATCGACATTTCTATATTTAAAAGGCTCAAGTGCTGGAGTAAAGATGCAAACATTTTATCCTAACTCCCTCAATGTATCAGCTTTCAAAATACATTAATAGGTTAATCTCTGACAAGAAGTCTTTTCTGTCCCCGCTTCATACATACAAATTATACTATATATATGTACATTGATATAGATACAAAGTTACAAAAGAGGCATACTAAATATGCATTGTATTTTAGGTATAATTATATGAATTAAAACATGCACCCAAAATATTTATACATAAATCAAATGAACATTGATCTTTGCATTATATATTTATATAATACTTGTAATTAAATACATATTTATATAATAATATATATATATATATATTATAATTATATCTCAAATAGCAAATATATACTGTCCATTAGACAGAAAATCAGGAAATAGAACGAAAGTTGTGACAGAAACCAATGTTTTCATTAAATGAAGCCATATGGTCATAGAAATAAGGCAAAATATGAATACAACCAGAACAAGATAAGAATGCCTGCCAACCACCATAATGTCTGCAAAGTGCAAACTGATTCACAACACAAAGCAAAGCATGATCAACATTATAAACAAAATTAAGCATCCATACACAATCAACTTGTTACAACATCATCTATTGAAGCCATAGAAAGAAGCATAATTAGAAACAAGATTATAAGGACATAAGGTCATCTTATACGTGGGAATTAAGGTTAGGTTGCAACTATGTCTTGTGCTCTACCAGAATTCATGCGTGTAAATAGTGTAATGTTAGGTTGAACATAATATAGTTGTAACATAATATACATTGTATGTATCGGATTAATCTAATACCAGAAATATATGTATTGGATGTCAGTATCCCATCAGCAAATTCTTTGGTGTCAGATGTGAGTAATGAGTATATCAATAATCATACAATGTTGGCTAGCATTCGTGCCAAGTAGAGCTGTACCGATGTCACTTTTTGCCGATACCGATTATTGGAGTAACTGATTTTGTCGATACCGATAATTTCGTGATTTAAACATGTCTACTTAGTCTACACACGCTGAGTCTTGAAAGTGACTACAATTCTATGCCTTGTCGGCTCGAGTTATTTATAACAGTCTGATTAGGTAACTGTAAGTTCCATTAATTAACTGTTGGGCCTACTGATGATTCAATTAAACAGTTTGTACACAAGTCTAGCACATTGTGCACCTATAGTCTACATGCCAGGAAGTTTTTTAAAATCATTTGGCTGCATTCTGGCAAGTGACGATAATTGGCAAGTGGCGAGCAGTTAAAATTAAGAAAAAATATCAAAGTTTTTATATCGGCACCGATTACGGCTGCCGATTACTCTAATAATCGGCCCGATAGCGATGTTAGCATCAGTACAGCTCTAGTGCCAAGCAATTACAATGATTGATATAAATTTAAATTGGCACATATAATTCATTTTACAGTCTAAGCATATACTATGAATATAATACATATTTTAATATTTATTAGTTTTAAAACTGTTTTTATACAACCTTATGATACAAACAGACCAAATTATATTATAAGAAACTTGCAAATTGGCAACTGAAATCCGATTATCCAGCGATTCACTAGGGGAGCATCATCTCACTAATAGGAACGTACCAGCACTGCAGCATTGAATTTCTTGTTATTGAAGTGACAGACATTCTAAACCTTCTTCTAATAGATTCAAATTAATTTCACGCACAGCTAGTGAGAAACGGCAAACTGATTGATTATTGCTATTCAAGCTACACATTTTAAAATTATTTTAAAACTGTCTTATGATATGAACTGGCAAACATAACGAAGACATTTTATTGTGCCTCCTACTCCAACGCTTGACAAATCAGCACCTTTGGATGGTCCACAATAGGTTAGAAAAGCAAAAGATGAGCTCCAACAATTCTCCTAACATATCTGGACTGGATTCAAAATCGTGAATCAAAGGCTTGTTAAATCCACATATTTGAAGCTCTGGATTTCAAACCAGCACCAAAAGAAAAACTCCATCCTAATTCAAGTGTCTTTATCTTACAGTTAACCAAACTACTTTTGCAAACTATAACTATGCATTATTGCTTTCTCAAATGGGAGAGACTGAAAATCTAAAGAAGATGTAAAATGGCTCAACTTTAAACACTTGTCAAACATATTTTGACCACCAAAGATATTTCACCTGGTGTCTCTAACTCTCCGTATCAGTAACAGACACTGCAAACATCCAGCAATGTGATATTCAAACCAATAATCTCTCCCTGGCAATGCACACTTGCCAATTTGCAATTAGCATATAACCACATCCCAAAGCTATATCAAATTCTGTCACCAATATTGTAACAATACAATCATTTACTGACATGATTGTATATTGTATAACTACTAATAGTTACAACTAAAATAAAATAGTATGATAACAAGACAAGCCTGGTTCAGATAAAGCTGCTTACAGCGCTGCCAACATTCACCACCCTGACAAATCAACATTTTCCTAAGTCACATTCAGTCAAGTAACTTCTGTTGGCAGGATTCGCAGACTTTCTGCAACTACAAGTCATGCTCAGCAAATTAGAAATAAATAACTCCTCCTGTATGTTGGAATTCAGCAACTGCAGCAGTTCTATTCAAGCCAAACCACTCATAATTCACACAAAGACATTCCATCAAAATCAATCAATTAATACCAACTTGTTGGTCAGTCAGCAACATTCAATCATGATCGTCAATCAATTCTAATCAGACAGTCAGTCAATTTATTTGCTAGATTTGGATGGGAATAAATCAAAATCAATTACGAACCATCATGGCCTATTCATCAATTGGTCACATTGGCTGAATAATAAGACTCCTAACGATTAATAAACCTTCAAGCTCAATTATAAGTCAGTCAATTTATTTGCTAGATTTGAACGCGCGCAATGTCACACCGAAATGTGAATCTGAGGCGCGGAAATCAACAACTTAACCAAGAAGCCCGCCAGAAATTTGTTCAAGCAATGAAAAACCTCAATCAGCTGACCATCCAGTCAATCAATTCACAAATAAAGCCATACGAAACAGACAAAATTTCAGCAAAACAACCAAATCAAGTCTCATCACAAACAAACAATCTATTACGCCAACAATCACTACATCCATAAATGAAGCTGTCAATTTTTTTTGCCAATCAAGTAGTATGTCAAGAACAGAGTATACTTAAATGACAGTTCAGTGTTAGCTCAAATTAGCTGCCATATTGTAACGCATTCAAAATCGCTCAGCAAAATGACATAGCAGCGTAAGTTGGAAAAGCCAAAATCTATTAAAATTTTCACAACTATTACACAGTGAACACGAGACTGATAATTCAAGTGTCCAGTGTTTCCAAATCTAAACAGTTAAGATTCTGCTATGCCACAAAACACCATCTAAATACGGAAAGGCTTAAAATCCACATAATGTACAAAGAAATGTACAATTAGAACAGGAATATCATCAACATTTCTGAACTTTTACAAGGATATAGAAATTAGCCATGCACCTAGCTTGGATCCATAGATGGTATAAACCCTTGTAATTATAAAATAATAATCTTGATGTTCAAGTCAATAATAGTGCAGCTGTAACTTATGACATCAAATATTGCTGCAGAGCGCGGCTATGACAAATTTGTGTATAAACCGTCACACAATCAATAACCATATCCAGACTGAAAACTGATGAACTTAAAGCACCAATAACAAACTTCCATCCCAGTTACGCCTTTACATTTTGGGATGAGACTGAAACTGTAGAACGATGAAGTAAATGTACACTGTAAACGGAATCTGCAGTAAGTAGAAAGGCGTTCAGCTATGGTTCTTTGAAGCCGTTGACCAGCGGTGGCTCTTGGCCATCAGTCGTAGGAGGTTCTACGATTCCAGGCGAAAGAGCGCTCGGAGGAGGCTCGGCAAACAGCGGATTCGGTACTTCAATTTCACCGGCCTGAAACAGGTATTAAAACATCAACACGCATACCACGAGTTCTCCATTAAAGGTAACAGCTACCATATGAATACCACTCATTCAGCAGTGTTTGAAGTAGTAACAGTAACAAATAGACAGTTGATACACTAGTATTACACATTTAGGAACCTAACTAAGTGGTGTTAAATTCTGTAAGCAAAAAATGTTCACCTGCACAAAGACTGAGCTCAGAAACCTGGAAAACTCACCACCAAACCTAAACAATCATCCTCCATCCAGAGTTGATAGTTGATGTCGTGTTGCGAGAGACTATAGATTCTACTTTTCAGATGGCAGTTTAATTCCTTTTACAGGTCACTGTATGCTGTAAGTCCTAATGCACTGAATGAAATTGAGAGGTCTTCGCTTTCTCTGGCCGAGTTTAATGCTTCAATTGACCCAAGAACTCCGCCTCTGACGATGAACACTGATGAGTTCACTTCAACGGCACTTCTCACCAGCGGCCAGCCTAGATTTTGTTCACATGTTCAATTAAATCGACCATCGATTGAAGATCTGTGCATTGTGAGAATGGAGCTAAAGCAATTAATGTCGTATATGAAATCGGGGTAATAACTAGCTTAAACTCAATCACTGTCTGTTGTAGATCATTGTGCTAAACTGCCATAAACCTAAACATAGCAGCAGATTAATCTGTCACTTACTGTTGCTAAACCAGGACACTCGTAGACTGTGTATTCACTAGCATCATTTTCTTCGTCCGAGCTGACCTCAGAACCCGACTTCGAGACGGCATTCTGATTCCTAAACAGACAAAAACTAAAACGCATGAATCACCATCCAAAGCGTAACTAAACTGGTACACATCAAACTTTCTAACTTACACTCTCGTGTCACGCTGCCATCCAGTGGTCACATCATTGCAACAATGTTCATAAGGCACCTATCACTGACTGTTCTTTGGACTAAATGCTGATAAAACTGTATTTAATCAATCAGTCTCTACTGCATATCACTTGGTCCAGTATCGATTACAATATAGGACAAAGCAAAATAGACCAAAAATGGAGAATTTTTACTTAAAGCAATGCCTAGTAACGTAAGACTATAAAGTATCCAGATGAATTATTATATCAAATTACCTTACATTTATAAAATACACCTCGTAGTGCTTCTGAAATCTCATTTAATGCAATGGGCCAAGAAATGTTTAAAGAGCCTTACTGTGGACTGCTGCTTGTCAACAATAGAACATAGGCTTTTATACGACGTGTTAGAATTTAGATCTTATAGTATCGGCATTCGGCAGTGTTTCTAATAACTATACTTTTATCAGCGATTCCCGCTTAAAACTATTTACAAATGTATGACCATTGACCACAGTGCTATATTCTTGTTTTTAATATTTTACAATACGTAATAATAAATTACAATACAAAATTGTTGCTTTCGTTATTAAGCCTTGGCCCAATATCCAATCACTCGTGGACATGTAAACAAATTAGCAGACAGCTATTTCAGTACTGCAAAGAAATGAGTCACTCCTGTTTTGAATAAGCAATTAATGTGCTTTGACAGACAATAAGCTGCAGGTACACAAAAGCATCAGAGACTATGAGACAAAAGCTATAACAGCACAAACAGCTGACAAGCTTTCTAAACAATACAAATAAATGACCCATTTACTTTACACATTGTGGCCGACTAGACATTTCAAGAGAGGACAACTTGGGCACTTTGCAATTTTGTTCCAGAGGCAAGATATCTACATACGAATACAAGCACCCACCAAAACAATAATGCATGTATTACATGCTATACATACACGAATCACTAAACAGAGCAGCCAGTAGTACATAAACCTCTTAAATATTCTATACATTACACTATCTACCTGATCAAGGCTTCACTTTAAAACAGTCTGGATTATTTGTGAAACGAGTCAAGTGCAATAACATGCACATAATAATGTTTCAAATAGAAGGTACAACATTACAGAAAGCAGTGAACTACCTGAATTGATTAGTATAACATGTCCAAGTGTACTATTTGCTTAGCTACATGTGCAACAGATATAAACAACGGACAAAATAGTCCAATGAACAATATTGTATTGAAAAATATATTTAGCCTCTTCAGGTGCACAGAGGCATTTCCAATTACAGCACCGAGTCGGAGTTAACACGCCACAGCGCTTCATTTTACACGTGGCGAATGAAGGTTGAGTGTGCTTATCTTACCTCTTCTAGTATTTGTACCAATGTCTTATCCAGTATACTAAGCTCCCTCCCCAGAGTAACTGTGAGTGAAAGACCTGCTAAAGGTCCTGAGGTGGATTCAAACCTTTGACCCTCTGATTACAAGGCACCGAGCAACACCACTATACCCCCTGTATAATCATGTATCGCTTCTGCAGAATCGGCAAACATTCTCATCTAGTCAAAAGAAGAACCAACTTTTCCATTTCGAGCATCTGTTGCTTCTGATGCTGGTAGTGATACATCTGCGCACTCTGTGCCAGTCTCCTGTCAGCCGTAGACTTGGTCACCGTAGCCTCCCCCTTGTAGTCCATTGAACCATAGCCCGGATAATCAAATTCACTCGTGGCTTTTGCTGATTTCTTCAGCCTGAGACAATCACGACAACAAACATGCTGACACCCACACGAGACGAATGAACGTTGTGCACATGACTAATAAAACACCCTACTTTGGCAATTACAAAATTACTAATAACATCACGCAATGCAGCTTCGGCAGATGGATCAGCTGTAATGTAATGACCAAAGAAAATATTTGATCAATATTTCCATCTACTCTAGAGACTCTTCAGCCTACCTTTATTCAGCACCTGTCTTGTTTCATACTCAGCTGAGCAAGGACTCTGCTCAACGTATTTCTTAAACAAGCTCTATGTAGAAGTTCTGGATAAGTAACTAAAACAGGATTTTAGCAGTTGGCCATTGGTTTGACTCTGCTGCAGTCCTGTTTTAGATATCTATTAGTAGGACGACTACCGTAAATATGTATTATGTATATGTAGCAACATAGTGTTTACTGTTTAGCAAATAAAATTTAGTAAGGATGACATCATGTTTATTGTCTAGTAAATTTAACTTCATGTGTTAATTCATAATGATCAACTTCAATCATTTACATCCATCTATGTGCATTTTCTAATTGGTAAATAGATGACGTTTTGGATCCTTTTCCCTTAAGGGAGCTACAGAGCGCTGGTCGATAAGCTGAGCGACCCGAGTTCGAGTCTCACACAGGACAGTAATTTATTTTAGGTTTCTGTTAGCTGCCAAAGGTGCTTTCTGTTGTGTTGTTTGTCTAGTGTCAGTTGGAAAATGAGAATGCCTACCCCCACTCCTGGCTTGGCCGCGCCAGGAGTGTTCCAGCACTTAGGCCATTAATGTTCCAGCACTTAGGCCATTAATGTAAGGCGAACCTGCTGTCAAGCCGACCTGCTAGCAGGCCGTATTTTGTATTACTTGTACTTGTTTAGGAACACAGTGCGGTTTGTCATTGCAAGCTTAATAAACGAAAATATTAGTATAACAAACATTTAGACATTCTTTACCAATAT
The DNA here is from genome assembly GCA_034693945.1 of Dendrobaena attemsi. Classification (NCBI taxonomy): domain Eukaryota; kingdom Metazoa; phylum Annelida; class Clitellata; order Crassiclitellata; family Lumbricidae; genus Dendrobaena; species Dendrobaena attemsi. Next base: position 3,948 of record JAQFXW010001644.1, on the reverse strand, counting down.
CCACAATACACCAAGTTGAGCACTCATATATCCACATATATATATATAAACAGCAATATATATATACTGTATATGATTAGACATCCTATACTGTATGACCGAGAATTAGAATCTTAATCAAACTCAAAGTCAGATGCACCTAATGCATAAGAGCATTTTTATACTTCAGATCTCACCAAGATTTTCAGCCTTCTCTACAACTGGCTGACTCCTTAACAGTAAGTTAACACCTTGAATTAATTTTCCTTTTTACATATTTTGCTCTCAAGCTCAGATTACCCTACCCCAAATACAATAAACATAGACATACTTGCACCAGCATATGATGGCGATAATGATTCCTATGATGGCGGCAGCTGACACGCAGGCAATCACAGCTAAAAACAGAATGCGAAAGCAATGAAAATCAGTCAAATATTAACTTCTGACTCAAATAGTCCTTGATATTAATGATTGTTCACAAAAATAGAAAATTACATGTGCCATACAATATCTCAGTAAGCTTTAATTTTAAAATCTATGCCATGAATGTCTCAGTCTTAATACGCCTGAATCTCAAAATGTCTTCGAAGCAGGTCAAGGCTTGATGTGGTGAGCGATTGGCCGCTGAGCAGCTGGGAAGAAAAGGCCACGTTGTATGAGTCACTTAGCTGCACTGGTATTTGTATCGACAAAAACGTCTCCTACACCAGTGACCTACTTAATTTTCAGCTTTTACATAAATTTAGTCCTGAAACATTTCGACATTCTATCATGACATTCTCAAAATATCTTTGATTAATAGCCAGGATATCCCTTGTTTTATTCCTATGTAGACTAAAATAGACTGCAATCTTTACCCTTAATCTTATGTACCTCTAACTACATGTGTGGTCTGTCATTTTGCTAAAGTAAACGAATATAATATCTATCTATATGAAATGATATAATACATTAATATTTTATATATATATACTATTATATAGATGTATAATTTATATATTGTTTATTCTAATTTCTTGTTTCTAGTCAACACCTGTTGATCACCATATGGACCTGAAAATTGATCAACTGAAACTAACAACAACACACTTCATACGTCAATGGACACTAAAGTGGTCTGAGAACTGAAATTTGTATTCTGGCTAAAATACTTGGGCACAAGAGAAATTGAAAAGTCAAGTGATCCGTAATCTATGAAACCTACAATAGGTGATGCATGCTTACACATATCTAATTAACTTAAGATATGCTATCTCTCTTGATAGATTATAATGCATGCGTAGTTGCGTAGTGCGTACACTAGTGCATTTCACAGATTATAGAATTACACACACGAGCCGTCAATTTCTTTGTGAACAACAGTTTTACGACAAGATTCAGCTTAATATATACAAACAGCAATGAATCAGTTAAAAAGTCTCCGCAAAATATCTGTCAACCGCATGCAATTAGTTTCAAAATATTTCTTTTATGCCTGCATATATACATGTTTGTATAAAAAAACAATACATATATAAATTCATTTAATTTTGCAAAATGACATACCGTATTTAGTTACAGGAACATGGAGGACATTAGCACCCGTTGAGTCTATTATAAAACTATTCAGAGGCAGGGAAACATCACATAAAAAATAGAAAAAGGCATCGCCATTACTGCCTTACCCACGTCTGGTACAGGATGCAACATTGGACTAATTACACATTTAAAGTGCTGTTCTGAGTAGTAGCCATCCCTCATGACAACCATATTATTTATACAAACATCTAAGAGAGAAAACGCCATAACTGGTTGCCAAATAAGTTTCTTGGTGCTTCTCAATGCTGTTGAAAATTAGGGTTATTTTGATGTTCCTTCAAAATATACATTTAAAACAAGGAATTCAAAACAAAACCCGGTTGATCGTCAAAGCTCTTCACAATAATTTTATGACTGCAGAAATTGTTTCTGAAAGCAACAGAGGCAAGGTTGCTTTTTTATTTCACCAACCAATTTGGTAACAAGTGCTATAACTCCTTGAGTTATATTGAACTGATAATTTCCATTTATTCCTGTATATGCATTATGCAACGATAAACAACAAATCTCACAGTTAAACCATTGAATGTTTAGGTGTGCATTTGAATGATCCAGTATTTCCCCATCTCCCAAACCGTTGCCTATGTAAGTGTGCATTTGAATAATCCAGTATGATGTATTCTCAAGGCCAACTCTACATTGCTCTATTAAGATCCAAAAATTTACGTACAAAGAGAAGGAATCTCCCGGAAAAACTTCAAAGCGACAAAGAGCTCTCACCCCAGACATTGCTTACAAGATTTTAAAACTATATATATATTATTAGTGATGTAAAAAGGAATTTCTGCTTGGGGAGCTTAAAAGTAAATTGTGACTGTTGCATATGCAGTGTCCTTACTAACTTGACCTTCATTTTGGGGAGAGGAAAAGGGCTTGAACATCATGAGGGGGGGGGGGCTAAAGCCCAACGCTAGTTACATGCCTGTATATCATAAGGTCGTTACAAGTGTCATACAGACTGGAAATGTTTTTATACCATCTTAGTACAGGCAATATTAATCTAGCGCTATTACTATCTGATAGTACTATACTCTATAGGTTAGGTATACTCTAAACTAAGCAATCTAATGCTCTACCAAATGAAACTTGACAAGCCACACCTGGCAGCCACATCCGTGTGTGCACCATGCAAGGTACTTTGCCCTCGTATCAATCAGATTAATCTTACGGCCCGTCTGTATGAACTGTCAGAAATATGACAATGCAAAAAACATACCTATAAATAAGATGTTGTTAGTGAACGGATCATCTGCTGTTTGCTGAACGGTGTCGCCACTTGACTGGTTAGCTGCATAGTTGATGCCAGACTCCTCTTTCTTCACAGGTTTCAGCTGAAAGTCTAATTGAGAAACAAACAAAACAATGCCATTGTCTTACTGGGTCAGATCACATACTTGGCATACCATCTGGCCATTCGGAGGAACATCAGCCGAGAAAACACTGAAGAAGGAGAGGCACACGGATGAGGCAGATGTATCATAAATTCATGCGCATGCATTCATAGATACAAAGATTCTTAGGCATGTCCTCTCCCTCAGCATTCCACAAGCGTCTAAAGACTATGAAGTTTGGTAGTGCCTCCATCTAACTGGGTTGGGGAGTGCCTCTGTTGAGATTACTACATAAACTGAAGCTTACATAAATTTACAGACTCCAATCAGTTTTCAGAACGTATCTGTCATGTTCATCGTGTCATTACCCATACATCCTGCTGGATTTTTCACACAAACAACATTTGGTGCTCTACCCATTAGAAACAAATGTGTACTTTCGTATGTGGCCAGCTCAAGGAACATCAAGATTAATTTCTCCATTTCCATCAAAATTACCACACATTTAAATCCTATGGGCATCAATAAATTCCACACTGGAAAGACTATAATATCATTCACAGGAATCTCGTGACTGCCTCATTTTGCACGTTAAGTGTCTGAGGATTCTGCAAAAATGAAAACCAATCAAAGACTACAGAGTGTACACAAAATTCCTAAATGCCTGCATACTCACCTATGGGTTTACAGGCTCCCTGCCTGTTTTCAAACTCTCGCAGGCAGTCACCACAGGTACTGGGTGGTTGCTGGCACAGTCTGTTACCACTGTTACGACACAATTGGATGCAGTACTGCAGCTGCTCTTCACGAGAATCTAACAATTGGAAAGGTTATATAGAATTAAGACTGAAGCATTCTGCACTGACAAAATCTGTGTACAGAACATAAAATTTTAAGTAAAACGGATTCAAACCTATAATTCTCGTCGTAATAATGTAATGATGTCTGGCGCTAACGCTCTACAATTTAAAATCTGTCCATAAACAAATGCGACCAGCCGGGAATTGAACACGCCTGCCCAGTATGTCTGCGAGCACGGTGCCGTTGAGCCACCAAA
>JAQFXW010001643.1:0-14461 GCA_034693945.1 Dendrobaena attemsi | reverse complement strand
GGGGGTGTTTGAACCCTTAAAACCCCCTAAATACGCCCCTGGAGAGACCAACCGAGCATCCCGAACTCCCGCAACCGGACTACAAAGGTCAAGCATGTAGGTATGCGTGGGAGAAAAGTGTGACTGGATCTCCAGCCAGGACAGAGGTGCGATATGTGTACTCTATCTGTTGGCAAGCAGGAAACCAGCACAGTACCTCAGTCATTGCGATGGTCACAGTCTCAATTTCTGTGCATGTATGGAGACCGACTGAGTTATTCCACGATGTCTTCTCTAGACTAGTCTAATTTCTCTAGACTAGTCTAATTTCTCTAGACTAGTCTTGTCGATGTTTCAGGTTCATCGTTCCATATACAGTCGATGCCATATTTGTATCAATCTCGAATCTTGGTAAATAAATTGTGTCGCTTAAATAGTTGCGGTCCAAATTCATTCCTTCTTTTGGTACTTAATAGTTGTTCATTGACTCACTTACTTATGTGTTCGATTATTTATTTCTGTTTCTACTTACGGAATCATTTGTATTATGTGGTTTTTTGTGCATGTAAGCCTCATGCACAATAGCACCTCTGAGTAGTCCCACTTAAGAGGTGCTATATAAATTCTCGAATGACACAATAGCATGTGGCTTACATGCAAAAAAGCATGGCTAACCAGTCAATTTGAATTGAACAGCATGTGACCGTTTAGTCATCAGTATCTAGATGGCAATGGTTTAGTCGACTAGGTTTATGCATTGATCGAGCATTGCGTATTTACATCTGGCAGTGTTGCATGAGCGTTTGCGTTGCATTGCACTGCTCCCGTTTTGATCTCTGTACATCTGTTTCTGCCTCTATCTGCCTCTTTCAGTCTATATATATCTGTCTCTGCCTGTCTCGCTCTCTCTCTCTCTCGTCTCTTTCTGTATCGGTCCGTTGGGCTGCACTTCCCCGCAGGCGACATCTGTCATGCATGCGTCTGCATTCACTCTCCTCCGCTGCATGGCTGCCATTTATCTCACGCTTCCTCTCCACTTGACGGAAATCGCGCGAGTGCAAACGGATGAGTTACTACAGATGCAGTTGAATCCTCAGCGGCAACGAAACAAGTAACAGCTGAAACAAAACAGCAACAGCTGAAGCAACAACTGTAGATGATGCTCTGAGAGACAGTAAACAACTCGACACGTCTCTCTTTCCTGGATTGGAATAGACGCATTCAGTGGCGTATTAAAGCGTCGATGTGGATGGGAAAAGCTTCCTCTGGATTTCCTGAATGACAAAGGAGCCCTGCCTAACTAACTGACTCTCGTCCTGTGACACTCAATACAGGAAGCCGCAATGGCCCAAAACCTAACAGATCTTGCGTTGAACCTGACGAATACGACCGGAGTTCCTAATTTCTATCAGGTAAGCTTCAACTGGTCGCATGATTTATTTGTCATTTTCTATTTCCCAACTAATTTGCAGGTAGTTCTGATCCCTCAGGAGCAAGAAATTATGTTAGGAGTAGAGGTCTTATTCCAAAAGAAGCTCCCAAGCAGTTTGCAAGCACGAGGACCTTTAAACTATCCTACAGGCCTACTGTGTACAGGTATGAATGACTGTTACAGTGTGTGTAGGAATTATTTATAAGCCACAACGGCTTAGACCCATGGGCCTTGTTTTGAGCAACGCTGGTGGATACCTTGTCCGCCTAATACATCTCCGCGTCTCCTTCAGAGGCTGGTGAGTCCGGTCGCTGTGGACACCTTGGAGACGGTTGACCCTCTCAACCAACGACGATGGCTTCGCTTTTCATATCCAAACTGGACCGACGTCTGACGGCGATTACCGGAGACTTCCGAGAGACAAGTTTCCACTCGGTCACTTTTCAACGGTTCAACGATGTTGCCTTCCAGCTTGGGCACCATAATTATGTAGATAATAATAGTAATGTCATTTAAATAGACCAGTGGGCTACTGGATCAGTTGTAGCTAACAGTTTGATATCGAATAATAATTTCGTTTTTGAAATTATAATATATAGTTTATATCTTAATTTAGCAATTCGAGTTAATAATCGAATCCTTCAGTTTATTGCTAAAGATCAATACTCTCCCTTTAGCCTATAGACATTGCTCTCGATCTAAGGGACTCCGAGGTCAACAGCCTGAGCTTTATGGCGTTCTTATAATATAAACGGACATTGTATCACACGTCAGAGACCAAGCGGTGAGATATTGTGTCACGATAAGATATTAGCCGTCCGTCAGATTCCCCGCGGGGGATAAACGACAAACAAATCGAAGGTTGGCAGTTGAATTAAGACAGCGACGAGATCTTTGAACGCTGATATTGGATATGGCAGCAGAGCATCAGAGTCATTTATGCGGAACGTAACTCACAAGATGTCGGCCTATAAGAGCGGAAGTGGCTTTGATCGCTTGTCGGCCATATAAATACGATCCATTCATTTTTGTGTATAATTTGTTATAGGATGTGGAAGCCGAAGTACGTATAGGGCCTACGCCCTCATGTGTTTTAATCCTGCATGACCAGAGGCGATTAACGACATAGCAGGCTACATTCGGACGTGAGAGCATCCGAGTAAGAAATTAGTTAGTGCGTTCCTCTGTAGGCCTATATATCATATCCGCCTTTGTTAGTTCGTTTCAAGAATGAGATCAATCCAGTCTGCGTCCGTGCAGTGAGAGAGTATACACATGTTACAAAATCTCTGGAAGGACGTACAACAGAGGTTTTCAAGAGACAAGGAATTAAGTTATATATAGAGGCTTTATCCGTCGGTGGTGATTGAAAATCTGGTCAGTAGGCCTATGTTGTCAAACATAGTGAGGGCCAAGACGCAATTTTTACGGTTAAATTCTTAGCAAGAGCATGAACAATTCCAAACAGGAAATTAAGAACATAGATTTTTCGCAGGGTTTTTCAAATGTAAAATTTGAAAATCTAAGACAATATCCGAAAAAGCAGTGATTTATACTTAGGGGCCTATATAAAAGAACAATTACTAACCGAGTTAGCTACATCTGTAAGCATGTCTGTGGTTACGGACACCGCGGTTCAGGCCCCGGTGCTGGCGGACATTCAGAGAGTAAAATCTCGGGCTAGCAGGAATGGGACGAATGGGCGCAGTGGATATTCGGTGCCTTGTGACCTAAGGGTCGCAGGTTCGAACCCCACTTGAGCCACTAAGTAGCGACCTTGGACAAGTCATAATTGCCTGTGAGGAAGGCAACGGGAAACCACCTCACTCATCTCATTCCCCAGGTGGCGCAAGCCATAGAACCTGTCTCCGGGCAGAGAACTCATCATCATCATCAAAAGAACAATTCAACTTAAGTCAGTTACTTGAACAGAAATTAAAGTCGTCTGCCGTCTGTTAAGCCTTCGGCGGATGTCGTTTAGGACGGAAGTTGAAAAGCGGAGGACCAGAGGAGTCTTTGGTATGAGCTCTTGATGAGCTACGTCAGACTTCACTCTTGAGTGGAAAGGCTGAGGGATGACAAGCAGGGAAAAGACTGAGGCAGATGCTGCTGCTGTTGATGATGGTGGACTAAATTAATCGATGATAATGGACAGATATAATTATTTTGTTGCTCGACACAAGTGTGGCCGTATCCGAAAGACGCGCAGCATAGGCTTTTACGATTTTCATTGTCCAGAAACTATAAGAGAACTACTGGCCTCTTTGACTGCACCCAGTGCCAGATTTTGAATTTGTGAGACCTTAGGTTACAGAGGTCCTAGAGCCCCATATATGATATGTTCTCTAATCTATTAGACCTGGAGGCCCTGCTAAAAGCTTACTCACATTATTTAAGAAAATCATGTTATACCTTTTAGTTACTAATTAGCCATGGTACTAAAAGTGAGTGAGACTTTTAAGTATGCCCTGTATAGGCCTGCCTGCCAATTGTGAAACCTTATTAGCTGCATTTCTTTAAGCTTATGAGCCTAACGCGACCCCACTGACTAGGACCCTACATCAATCACTGTCACTTCTGTTGGCCACTTTAAACTCGATAACCGCAATTCTCTCTCTTTCTGTCACATCATTCATCTTCCGTGTATAATATTCGACCAGATGTCATCTGCTGCAGCAGTCGATCGTTTGCCAGTCAGAGAAGCACTATGACGAAGCTCAACCAATTTCAGACCTGGCTCATGACAATAAGGCAAGACAAATTATTTGCTCTTTTGCTCCTGTGTATGGTGGGTGTGTGCGTGCGGGCGTGCAATAAATGGTGAGCCTGGTGTTGCTTTTGATGGCGAACAAATTCGGAATATCAATCGTAATGTCGTGCAAGTTAAAGAAAGCAAATGTTAAGAGAGCTGGGGCATCGTAAGTAGAAATTTGGAAGATCTGCTAACGATAGCAACTGTGTTTCTGGAAGAAATTTTTAGTAGGCCTATCGGAAAATGTGCACAAGCTTCCTTTAGAAAAGAGTTTCGCCAATGATCGTTTCAAGTTTTCAACCACGCAGCCCTACTATGATGAACTCGAATGATAGATGGAATTTAATTTAATGTGATATGTCAATGTCAGCTCTTATATGTTCGGAGTTTAACTTCATCATGTATTCAGAGCATATGGATTCGAGTAGCTTATTGATCGACAGATTATGGAAAACTATTGACTATAAGGAGCTATTCCATGCAACAACTTTCGAGCGGATTCTGAAGAGTATGGAGACATTAATCTGAGAATGGATTTGGCTATGAGAACACGACGTCTGTTGCCGGTTCACCCTGCTGCTCTTCAGAACACGTTCACATTGTTCACGTGTCAGCATATATATATATATATATATATATATATGCACACACATTTATTATATTATATAATGTCATATGCTTAAAACAACTTTCCACCGACTGCATCAGAGTGCATCTCCTACTGTCGAGAGGTTCTCCGGATCTCTATATGCTCCTACTTATCCTTAAACTGTTCAGCGTGATTTCTTTGACTCTATGGTTGAACCTCTCTATGAGTAGCACCCTTGAATAGTGTTAAGACAAGTTCATATTGATTGACTACGACGCAAGTTTGTTATAAGCTGCATGTCTTATATAACACATTTGCTTTTAAACAGTTCAAATAAAATGTACGTCTAACCTGTTGAATTTGGAGTAATAGAAAGCAAATGAAATGCCTTCTCAACTACAAATATATAAGACCCACAATGTTGTGTAATGTTGTATTTCAAATTATTTTATGTAGGCTAAGAAATAAGAATGGATCAAAGTTTCTGGGCCATATCGTGGTAGCTTCTCAAATATTTACGATAGGCATACCTAGCAAATAAAGCTCATTCCATGGTGTAAGTCAAACAAGCAAGCCTATAGATAATTAGATATGACAAATAGGCCTATCCCTGATTTTCTCTGGTATTGACCTTAATAGGGTTGAATCATATTACCTTTAGTATTATTATCCTAGTTCTAACCACAGGCAGCCTTTATCAAGTCGGGAAACACAGAAGGGAATAGGCCTAAGACAATAATAGAATCAATCACTCGCTGAAATCGCATTTATGCTATGGGTTTTATTTTATCGGCAGAGGTCATATAGCCTTTGAGGTGAAAGTGTCTACGTGGAAGTTAAACTCCCTTTTCAACTTCAACTCAGCTGAACCATTGAATTACATTGCTTAAATAAAATCCACTCATAATGTAGATCAGCTGAGTGATGTAGACTTGCTTAATCATGCAGCATGTTGCCTGGATTTGTTCTCATTTGCGTCGCAGAGATTGAAACGCTGGGTTCCGGTGTCACGAAACGTGTGCCGTAGAATCTTGCAGATGTAATACTGAGATGCATTTTCCGAATCATCCGATGCTATGGCATGAATAAATATGCATAGCTGCTCGATTGATCCTCTACTGCAGATATAAAACAATTTCTTTACTCCTACTTTCGATGCATGGGATTGGATCATGTCTGACACTCTTCCTCCATCCTTTGAACAGCTATCCACGTCCAACGTAATCTTGCAACCGTGACGACGAATAAGCAGACGGCAGTCAGTAAATGGCTAAAATAATTTACCGACACGAATCGACAGACAGACAGATAAGCTCAGCTCACAGTCACCATTGGAACCACAAGCTAATAAGATTGAACGTGGATATGCATTTATGAGATTGTATGTATGCATGTATGTAGGCCTATGTATGCATTTATGACACTGCTTGTATATATGTATGTTTGTACGTATGTAGATATAGATGTATGTATGTATGTATGTTTGTACGTATTTGGTCATGATGGATACATCCCCGTCCAGCAGGACAGACAAGGATGTTACATGTAAGTAAGTAATAAGTACATGTAAGTAAGTGTATTCTTTAATCATTCAATTGCTGACCGCACTTTGGTCTACACATGTTATGTACATTGTACATAACCGTTTCAACCGCGCGGTCGCCATCTTGTACTCACTGTTTATTAAATCAAGAAATCGTTACCTTAAAATTATAATGCTTCTTCATTTGTTTTGAATTGCTGCTGTTGGGCGAGTCTGCATTATGCCATTCCGACGCTATATAATTATATGTTTCTTCGTCGTATTTCAAGTGGCAAGACATGCAATATGGCTGAACTTCCGGTATACAATATCCTGTGTAAGTGAAAGGAAGACGTGTTGTGATGTGATCTATACATAATATATACATCGGATCTTAATTTGAATAGGCCATCGTCGGTCGGCACAGTACGTGATGTAGGTCTACTAGCGCCCCATAAACAATTTAACCCATGTCGGTCGTGCTGATTGTCAAAGTTGGATCGAGCAGGCTAATGAGAGGATCCGAATGGCGCATATAATGCGGTCAGATCCCAGTCGACTCCATCCTACGATGGTTAGAGAGGCAAAGTCCCTGCAATGCTGACAACATTTACATAGCATTTTGTATAGGCCTAACTATAAAGGATCGAGGAGAATGACGAATCGGCAAAGAATCAATAAAGACCAAAATTACATCTATAGAATAGATGTAATTTTAAGTTTTAATTTGTTACAAATATATAGAACACGTTATGTAGAGTTGAGTATCATCAGCAATTTGGCACAATATAGAATATAATTCTATATGCCAAACTTCCATGCAGTGTTGACAATAACAGTGAATGTGTAGGCCTATAGTGTATAGGCCCTAATAACAGGAAGTGGATCGAGAATGGATCTCTGAGGAACAACGAAAAGGATGGGAAAACATTTGGTTGATCATCCGCCAGATTTGTTTCCATGGGACCGCGATGAAAGGAACGATGCAATCCATTAGAGAGCGGCTATAGCAGTGCGACCATATTGCATTTGCAGGATTCGAAGTAGAATGATGTGATCCAATACACAGTCAATAGCGGCAGAGAAATCCAATGGCAGTAGAGCGGCGATGAAGCCAGTGTCAAGGGCCAGGGCGAAATCAGTGTACACTTTGTTGACCGCATATTCAATTGAGTGATGGCGAAGGAAATCAGATTGTGTTTGTTGAAGTGAGTGATCTGATTGGACGCAGTCAGAGATAGCCATGTATAGGCGTAGCTGCTTGTGAGTGACGCGTTCGACTAGCGAGGAAAAGGAAAAGAGAAGAACGGAAGAAGAAGAAGGAGTAAGCCACAGGGTCTGCGGGTATCAAACCAGAGTTCTTCTGATCTAATTATTACTCTGCAGCTCTAATTAACTATATGCCTTGGGTTGATGGCACATCATGGCAGTCATTTCATTGCTCACATATTAGTTAGCGGAATCCAGGTAAATTGCGGCAATAATTGCTGAGCGTCTGTTATGCCAAAGGAACTGCATTTAACCAAATTCTTAGAAATTGCAGTTAAAGAGACATCCCAGTAGACAGGCAACAGAAAAATGCCAGTTAAAATCCAAATATTTATTATATAATTATAGTAAAAACGTTATAAATAGAAACGTTCTGTCATTGCAATCACCTTGGTTGACTAAGCTTGTAATAATCTTTGCATTGACGCCTCAGAGTTTACCGAAGCTTCTGAGCTATGGTGGTAATAGAACTGCATAATGTTTCCTAATTTAAAATAGCACAAGTGTCGAAATTTGCAACTTGACGAACTCCGTGCCCGAGCTACATGCCATTTCATTTCGAAGCTGTTTTCGAAAGATACGCACCTTCGTGTGAAATGGAAAATATGCGACAAAGTGTCAGCAACAAAATGGCCGAATACTGAGGAAGATCTAGGCCTAGTTCTAAGGTGTTTTTGTTCACACGCTGAAGGATACGAGCAGAGACGACGACGACTGTATTTTTATCAGTACAGGTCCATCCTTCTCCTCATGCCTATAGCTGTTGAACGGACGATTTAACACACCTCATCGCGTCTCTGGTAACTTGTGTCGCCTGCTGTGTATATGTATATTTATATATAGTATATAATGTAAATATAGCACAATCTTAAAAGAAAGAAGGATATTGAGAAAGGATATCAATTATATAGGCCTATATAGGCTATAGAGGAAGGTACTAAGGGAGACAGAGGCAGAAAAGATGGATCAATAACATTCAGAGATCTAAACCTTTATGCAGAGATATCTAGGCATCTAAAGATACATCCAAGTAGATAGACAACAGAAAATGCCAACTAAACTCCAAATATAATTATAATAGTAGAAACCTTGTAAATTATGACTACAGAGAGACTGATGAGGAGTCAGGCAAATGAATTAAATGAGGCAGATGAATGGACAGAAGCAGAGGTTGAATGACCAGCGTACAGACAAGAATCCTGTTGGTTAGGTTGAGAATACTATAAGAAGTCAAATAAGGAGAATGATTTTGGGCAGAAGACAACAATTCGCTTTCTATACGCATTGCAGGCAAATAATGATTCAAAGTGGCTCTTTGTTAGATTTGTAAACCTAAGCCCTGTACATATCGATGCTCAGAGTCATCTTAACTGGAAGTATGCGTATTTAAACTCTCTCGGGGCTAAACGCACTGCGTGGGAGTGTCTCTGATCAGGTCGCATAGCATGGAGAGACGCTTTGTAAAGAAAACATTATACACAGAGCATGCAAACACGCACACATTGTACAGTAGACCTATTTCCATGCAAACGACAAGTGGCCAAATAGAACGCAATGCATGTAAACATCAATCCTTTGCAATTGACCTGGAATCGACTTCTATAACTCGTCGATAGAGATTTGTTGCAATCGGAAGATGACCTTCGCTTCCATCGCTGACTTAATTTGAGCGAGACTGATAAAGTGGTCATCACTAATCCTAACGAGTGCAGCCTATATATTATGTATTCAGACCTTATATTACGATCCTTAAAGCCCTAATAAATTATGTACAATGACTTCGTACAATAGTCAGACACATTGTTTTGGTTGTTGGCCACAATAGGTGGCCAACGGGACGTGGTAGTGTAGTGGTGAAGGTCGCCGCCTTGCAACCGAAGGGTCACAGGTTCGAATCCCACCCGCCGCGTAAGAACGTTGAGCAAGTCCCTCACTCACAATTGCTCGTGGCGCTTCGCCGTTTAAACTCCAACACACCTCCGGGCTGTAGTCGGGACCGCTTCTGAGTAGTAGGAGACTTGAAGGGGTGGTAAAAAAATGTGTGAACAAATAACAAAAATAGGTCAGCGGATCTACGATTCCCCCTACTGGGACCTGGATGCAATCGCTCCAGGGAAGAAAGCGTTTTAGTTATCACTTCAAAATTTCTTCCATCGCATCCGCAAATAAGTTTATGACCTTTTTTAGTCATCACTTCCAAAATTCTAATTTCCCCGGTCGCTTTAGTCAGGGGATAACATTTCTCCCTGGTCCAGATTAGACGCAATCCGCGTCCATTCCCTGCGAAGTAGGCCCTGAGATGCAGTTTGCCAGTCGTCGTTAGGCCTATGAATTGGCGCAATAAGAACTTCAAGTAGGCTATTTGTGAGCATACTTTAGAATAACCGGATTCTGGTTCCGAATTAAGAATCTTTCAGCTTTGTTCGTTACATATAAATATTAATGTAGGACCTGTCAAGCACAGAAATTCGATCTGATCCTGCAGATAGTTTTAACTCTGTCGTTGTAACAAAATCAAGTCCATAAGGTTCATATCATAAAAGCCTATAGGCCTACTTACGAAAGCCTACATGATATAAAATTGCGCATTATGCAGTACCATATAGAATATATGTCCTATAATGTAAATGTAAATGTAATTAGACCTATATAGGCCTATGTGGGCCCTATAGGTCAAATATTATAGCATGTAATTATGTCTAAGCTTATATTTAGGCTTCCGGTCGTTTTCGATGGCAGGCTAGAGATGCACTGGACATTATCAAACAATTGTCCAACTGACAGATTATTCGATTAGTCAAACAACATATCAGACGCACTTATTAAGTTTGTTCGACGTGTTTCATAGACCGAACAACGAACTTATAAATCATCGTTGACAGTTGGTTCAGATTCCGAATCCCTGATCCGTGCATATAGGCCTATAGGCCTACTCTACTGAAAGTAATGAAAGAAAACAACCGACTGATCGAATAATGAACGCTCCTGCGGCCAACGAGTAATTTATATAATGCCAAATGTAGAAATAATTTTATATAAATACATATACATACAATGCACATATCACATGGTCTTCGCTCAACGATCGGTCAAGTTCTCTGTTAGGCATATAGGGCCTACCGCGTATTAGGTGATTATTTCTGGCTGTCCTAACCAACAAGGAGTCAAGAAGAAAGGGAGGATGGCAGAAGTCAGGACGTCAGCTGCTGTCGTATACGACTACCGTAGGCTACGTAAACTCATTCACTGCAGTCGATTCCTCATGGCCTACCTGCATGGGACTATTATAGTCCCAGGGCCTACTCCTCCTGTAGTCTCTTTCAAATAGGGCCCTATAGCCTACTTAAAGGATTTTTATGTTGACCTGTTCTCATGTTTTACCACGTGAACCAAAGAGATCATAATGATCTCTAGAGATTGGCCTATCTTGCCTGCAATCGTCTTTGAAGCGACGGTTGGGAGACATCTAATTATAGATTTAATAGATTTAGTAGTTCGTGACGTATTATTTAAATTAGGTTGCAACTTGAAAGTCGGATGATTGGTCAAGTGCAGTCGCGTGATGACGTTTCTATTTAAACGAGGATGCCTACTAGAGAGCTGATTGGACAGAACTAGGTCACGAGGTCGATGTTTTCCTAAAGGTCAACGCCGTCTGAATCTTATGGCTTCAAAATAGATAGACCATACTCTCTCTAGAGATTATTATGATATACTGTGGTCACACAAAGTTCTCCAGAGTTCTCCAATAGTATAATTTTCAAATCAGCCATACAAGCTTATTATTTTAACGTATTATTTGAAATAATTTATACTTCTGGCAAAATTGTATAATTCTATACCGAGTGTAACTTCTTATTTAACGCACTAGGCCTACAACCACAGTATATAATTACGCAGTACGTCGACTCGCATTGCTGTCTGTTGACTATTATTTGTTTTTAAAAATAGCTGTTCTCATAAAAATAGCTGCACACAACCCATTATTACAGTTTTCACGAGGTTTTGGCTCAATATCCGAACCTTGGAATCTTGGCTTATTTTGATGCTCCAATTTCAAACTTTGTCGGAAAATTAGTCACACATTCTGACTATGGCAGCGGCCATAAGTCAACGTACTGTGTAATTATAGCCTATATAGGGGGCCTACTGTGCTACAACTTATAAGTCGAAAGAAACACGAGTTCGCAACATTGACAACACGGCTGTGCGCCGCGATTCCCCGCGAATCTCCGAACTCCAACAAAGATTTGAACCTTATTAATGAGCAACGAAAACTATAAGTAGCCTATTCCCTATTGGTTGGGGCCCTACCTTCAAGTTCAACGTCTCCCTACAGGAAAATAATTACAGGAATTTATTAGGCCTACTTATTTTTGCTAGATCATAAGAATTTGGTTTACTTCCGAAAATGCAGGCCCCTATGGGCGCCCGCAGAAATTTTTACAAGAGGGGCAAAACACCAAAAAAATTTACATGAGGAGGCAAAATACAAGAGCTTGAATACTTTACAAGAAATCACATAACTTATCTGCACTTTAGTGAAAGTTTTTATAACTTCGTAAAATTAGCAGTTTAAATACAAGTCACTCAATTTTCCAGTGTGGGGGGGGGCAAGTGCCCCTTTAGCTCCTATGTGCGGGCGCCCATGCAGGACCCTCAATACGCATTGTGAGTTACTTTGAAAGGCGCTACATAAATGCTTATATACATACTTCGGGCCCGAGTGCTGCAGAACCCATAGCAACCCTCTGAATGCGAGTGTGTGGAGACATTTGAAGGTTGTGATATAGGAGGATTAATCGCAGTAAGGTTACTGCTCGAATGTGGAATATTATTGTAAGCCTAATTATCACGATGTGAAGTGATGTGCTTCGTTAGGCCTACAGTATAGGCCAAATGCATAGTGACGACTCTGCACACAAGAGCATGCAAGAGCTGCGTCTATAGCAAGCAAGACTGGACAAGCATCTGAAAAGCCACTGTGAATATAATTAGCTTACATTACGTGGTCTGAGTTCGTCGAATAGTCATTTTAACTTCTATTAGCGCCGACAGACGATCAATTCTAGCGCTACAGTAGCTTTAAGTAATTTTCAAATATCCCTATTTGAGTTCTGTTGGCAAAGTAGGCTTCTTTCGAGTTGCCAGATCCAAGCTTAGATAAAAGAGGAGGAGGAAGAGGAGGAAGAGGAGGAGGAAGAGGAGGAGGAAGAGGAGGAGGAGGAGGAGGAAGATACAGAGGAGGAAAATTAGGAGGACGAGAAAGAAATTGTGCATGGAAGAGATGGAAAAGAATTAGAGAATGAGGGATATTAGAGTGGATTCATAGTGAATATTGTCTAGCAGAAGGAAGTATTAACTGGAGCATCGTCCGAAGGAAGACGATCGAATAGGAAGAGGAGGATCAAAAAGCTTTAAAAATCCGTTTTGGGTAATATAATAATTGCACATCCGGGACATTGCCATGATTAAGAGAAATAATAATAATATGTATTAGTTTATTATTTTATTTTTATCTTATGTTCCCAAGGTAAATTATTATGATTATTATTGTTGTTATAATAATAATAAAATATCCAAAGATACTTAAATAAATTACTGCAAAATATAATAAGAATTGTATTGTTGATCTCCGGAAGTGACGGGTCCACTTCATATCAGGACAGTTCATTTAAATAGGTTAAAAAAATCATGACAAACTTTAACTCGTTACATTGAATTGATTCTCGTGAAACAAGGAAAAACATGAGTAAAGACCAGACTAGATCCATTGAAGAGTGGAAAGTATGGATGGCAATTGGCAAGTACTCAAGCTATCAAATTAATCACATATACAGTTTTTGACAGAATGTTTGAATCAGCCTAAAGAACTTGAAACATGGGGTTTTTAGGGAGGCTTTACGGGTTACCCCCCCGGAAATTATTTGTGTGCATGTATTTTTTGAATTTTTTGTAGGTAAACCCGCCCCCCCCCCGAAATCCTAACCCTAATAACCCTAACTAACACTAACCCTACTCCCTAACCCTCCTAACCCTAATCCTAACCCAAAAACCCGAGAAAGAGCCCCGAAATCTGTGAAATTGTGGTAAATGACTAAGAAAAAGGTCATCAGCTTTTTTGGCGACTTCTAGAGCAAAAATTTCTGAACCCCTCCCTTCCAACTCAGTTTCTGGCTGCGCCTCTGGCTTGAAAGAAGGTAGGGTGGTTAATTCGTTATAAACAGGCTACTTTATAAAGCATGGAATACGAGATATACGGAAAATATAGAGTTCCTGATTACCGAGGAATAAAAACAACTGAGAAGTATAAGAGGATGTCAAATTAGAGGAGGCATTTTGAACAACCGAAGCCATATTAAATTAATATTTTAGACTTCGACTTCCCAAGTATAGCCGCGAATCAGACGCGGATGGTCGAATACAGAACGCATGAGGGAAGAGATCAGAGACGAACAATGACTGAAGGAGATTCCTTGCGAACTTCACGATTTCCTTTGGTCCGTCTTCAACGAAGCGTGACTAAGGGGTGGAGGGAGTAACCGTGGAGGCGGGGTGCCAACGGATGCGGAAGAATTGGTGAGATGGAAAATATCCTACCCTGGAATCCCCGCGACGCACAAAAGACGTTTTTTCCCCATCCATCTAAATGATGTCATAATTTGTGCCGTTCTAAGCTTAGACGTCCAATTGGAGCTCTGTCTTCTCGTCACAGCTGACGTCTGAATTGCAACCATTTTATGCTGAATAGCATTCCAAATAGCAACGATAGATCCCTCTGGATAGCAACTTCATTCCGCAAAGCAATAATTTCATCCACAACAGCAGTTTTTTCGCTCAATAAAGATAACTTCACTTACGAATAATAATTTTCATTCTTAATATTGCCAATGGTTTAATTCTGAACAGTAGATGTTC
>JAQFXW010001642.1:0-14462 GCA_034693945.1 Dendrobaena attemsi | reverse complement strand
TGGTAATAAATGACTAGCTGACTACACCAACTTGATCACATAAAAGGAAGTGAAGTTCCGTAAGCTAAGGCTTACCCTGAAGCAGCATCCATTAGTCTAAAGCAATTTTGCACCTCTTTTTCCAATTTTGACAGCTTCACCCTTAGTGGCCCAGTTAGCTACATCGATAAGCGCACAGGCCGCGAAAGTCTGTTGTTACGGACACCGCGGTTCAAGCCCTGGTGCTGGCGGATATTCGGAGAGTTAAATCTCGGGCTAGCAGGAATGGGACGAAGGGGCGCAGTGGATATTCAATGCCTGTGACCTAAGGATTGCAGGTTCGAACCCCACTTGAGCCGTTAAGTAGCGGCCTTGAACAAGTGACTTACCCATAATTATCTATGAGGAAGGCAATGGGAAACCACCTCACTTATCTCATTCCCCAGGTGGCGAAAGTCATAGAACCTGTCTCTGGGCAGAGTACTCATCATCATCATCATCACCCTTAGCACCCTGGTTTCGTTTCAAGGATTTTGTGTTAACGAATCTGCTTAATTGGCGCATTTGTAACCCCGCTTTGGATCAAATGCTTTAGCAGCTATAATGTACCGCAACTCATTTAGGTCCTGTTTCCCATGACTTAGCCATAATTATTTTTTCGGAGCCATGAATAGAACATTTTTTGTCGTGAGTCCTCTGCCAAATGTACTCAATCTTGATGGATTTGTGCATCGTTTTAACGTGAACTTCAAATGTTTGTATCTTGAACTGGAAGTGACATGTCAAAATCTGATAATAGTTGCGTTGATCTAGAAATTCACAAAAAACATTGTGTAAAAATTTCATGTCACTAGATCGTTCCCTTCACAAATTTTTGTCAGGAGAGACAAACAAATATCCAAAAATACAGAAGGATAAACTTTTATAAGTGTAATGTAAATTTGTGCACAATTTTAATGTGAATATAATAGCTTGGTATTTGAGGTTTTTTTTAATATCAGTTAAGTTTGTTTCTAATGCTTAGCAGTCTTAGCACTCGAGTTCGTTTTAAAAGTCTTTGTCTTCAGACAAAAAGTCTTGGTCTTAGTCTTGAGGCTAAAAGTCTTGGCCTTGGTCTTGAGACCAAAATTCTTGGTTTTGATTTTTCTAAACCAAGATTTTTCAAAGTTTTACGAAGACCACTAAAGGAATGTGTCGCCTGCAAGGCTGCCGATCGTTAGGCATTTGGAATGCGCTACATTTCACTTGACAGACTTTGATAATTGCCTGAAGTCTGTTGTGTTATTTTGTTTTAATCGAAGGAAATGATAGTTTTATTTTTCATTGAAACACTTATTTGACAAACTTTTGTCATGATATGACAGAAATTTGTCAAATCCGTGTTTTAATGAAAAATAAGACTATTAGTCTCAAGACCACCCAAGACTTTGAAAATCACTTGTATCCACAAAATCTTGGGTGGTCTTGAGACAAAAGTCTTGGTCAGTCTTGAGACTAAAAGTCTTGGTCTTGATTGTCAAGGCCTTGGTCTTGGCGTTGAGGTTCAAGGTCTTAGTCTTCGTCTTGACGTTTCAGGTCTGAACAACAAGATTGCTGTTTAAAGATTGATTGAATTAATGCAACTTTTAAATAGGTTTCACAAATATCTTAGAGTCTAGACTCTATAGTTCAACAGATTCAAGATCTTTGGTGTCAAGCCACACTCTCTGTTCTTCAAGACTCTTAACTTCTCATTGAGTAATTGTAGCTATATGCCTATAGGGTTTACTCTTAGAGGTATATTAGTGTAAATATGAATTTTGCTGCTTGAGCAATGACACAATTTGGGCAAATTATCATAACAAGGGTGTCAAGTTGTTCAGATTAGGCCTATCCACAAGATCAACACCAACTTATAATTATTGTTATATCTCAAACAAACCTTCGAAAACAAAAATATTCCTTCAATTTCCTTGTCATTGGCCTTGAAAGTCTAAACTAGCCCAGAGTTACAAAAATTATTATTCAGTTGTTTAAAAACGCAACCTTTATGACTTTTTCACTATAGGCCACTTACAATTTAAGCTTTTATTTATTGAAATCCTCATCTCAAAAGCAGTCTTAGCTGAAAATTAATGATCTAGATACATTAGAATGATTTTATTTGATTTCAGTGTATTTTATTTTTTTACATTTTTCTATACCACCCCTTTAAGTCCTACCACTCAGAGGCGGTCCCGACTACAGCTCAAAGGTGTGTCGGAGTCTACACGGCTAAGCACCGCGAGCAATTGTGAGTGAAGGACTTGCTCAAGGTCCTTATGCGGCGGGTGGGATTCAAATCTGCAACCCTTCGGTTGCAAAGCAGCGATCTTTACCATTACACTACCAGTCTATCACTAGATACGCTAGATACGCGCGAAAAAATGCGTTATATATTTTCTGTTTCATGTGGTCATTGTTCTTTGGTCAATGGCCGTCGTATAGCGTGTGCGATAAAATACATTATCGGTGGTCGTTTAATTTCAGTGTTTACTCGATTTTAACTATATTTAAAACTTAATATACGTGTAAACGTACTTGAAATGAGTGCTGTTAAAAAGGCAACTCCTGCTAAAGGGAGAGGCAGTGGCCCCATCAAAAAACCTGCTTCCGACAAAGCGAAAGGTTTGAGTAAAATT
The DNA here is from genome assembly GCA_034693945.1 of Dendrobaena attemsi. NCBI lineage: Eukaryota > Metazoa > Annelida > Clitellata > Crassiclitellata > Lumbricidae > Dendrobaena > Dendrobaena attemsi. Next base: position 11,823 of record JAQFXW010001642.1, on the reverse strand, counting down.
TAATTCTGAGTCAAAATACTAGAAGACTTAGTGTAGGCCCCTACTCGTCGTATAAATTTCTAGTTTGTCTTTGGCCAATACGGCGCTGGTTCTTCTCCGGCGAAAGATCCGTAAGAAATTATTAAGGGCAACATTGCGTTCCCCTAACTGACGGTGTCTACCCGAATCGCCGAAAACGATATTTACTCCAAAATAGACCGAATCTCCGAAAAGGTTTTCTGTTTTCTATCAAGCGCCCGTTTGCCTAAAACTATTAAATCTATTTAAGTTCTTGGCTGACCTCGAGGGCTGTATTCGAACCAATGTATTCAATGCATTCCATAATTATTTATTAGAACTGCCATTATGAATAATTTTGCAAATTTTTCTGCGTTTTGAGCTATTTTCGGTGATTCGGGTTTAGACGATTCGCTACGGCACGTAATTGACTCACATCCCAAATTGCTAGTCCTGAAGTAACGAACTTGAACCCCGATTCTGCAGGGAGGTTAGTACAACGAATAGCACACTGGCATGGAGAAGCCGATCCGATTTACCTTCAGGCAAGATCGCTTCTGGTCAACTCAGCATTAATTCGCTAGGCGACATTGTAAATTCAGATGTAGAGTGAATAGGTGTCTTGACCACCGATCAGAGTTAACCTATTTCACAGCCTGAGAACAGCCTGGAATCGAGCCACAGCACACCAGATGACCGTCTATTAGGCAGTGCATTTGCACTTAGCATCAGGTCTTGGCTCAGAACAGCCCAGAATTGGGGTGCGCCGAGTCACTGACCGATCAGTGACCCCAACACAGTGTCAATACAGCCCCTGTACTAAAGCCTACAGGTAGTCTGTATTCAGAACTAGACCCTATGCATCTCTGTCCTAATCGCATCAGCTTACAAAGGAAGAACAATTACTATGCAGTGGCTCAAGTAACTTTCATTCATTAATCTGAATTTTTAATTAATGTGAGAAACATGGGATTACAATTCAGGAATTCCATGTGTGTCAATTGCTGGATTATAGAAAAGCTCCAGGATTCTGGATCTGGGGATTACACTTCCTAGTTTCTGTGACTGTCATCTTTTATTGTGATGGATAAATGAGCGATTGCAGTTTAAATTTTTTGTCTTCTTTGCTATAAAAACTGAGGCAGGAGTTGTTTGTTAGGCACTGACATTTGCTGCAATTCATGAGTGTGATACTCTTGGTTAGTTGCAGGGAAACTGAATAATGGAGGAAAACTGGGTAATGTGAACAAGCCCACTGCGGTGATATCGCAAACTGATGAGGAGGTAGCTATAGCTTTCTTGGTTATTTAATGCAAAAATGGTAAAAGTTGTAAATCTATTTTGATCATATTTATTTCTTGCTTTTAAAATTAAAACCATCTCCAATGTCAGGCAGTGACAGGTATGGTGAACCTTTGTAGCTAGCATGCCAAAATATTGATTTTAAGGAAGGTCGAAAATTTCGGGTGCCAGAAGGCTATTAAAATAATTGCAGACATAGGTTCTAAATTAAATTAATTCTAGAATTTGTGTAGCATATATATGTTACAGGAAATGTGTGTAATCAGGCAATACGTGTATTGCCTAAGTCAATGAGGCAATACACGTATTGCCTGAAATTATCAGGTAATACACGTAGTCACTGAAATTTTACACTAGTCAATACACGTGTTGCCTGAAAGCGTCGAGATGGCTGGTTAGGGCCAGTTTAGATGTCGAGAGGATCGGTTAAGGTAAGGCTAGGCTCGTGATATCAGTAGCAATTTCTGCCTGAAGAAACAAGATGAGTTGTACAGTTATACAATGTACTCGTATTATACATGTAGAAAATACTTCGCATGCAAACATATTCTTAATTACACTTAGAACAATATTATGCCTACATGGCAATCACATCTTAACCGTAAAGATGTGATTACCTTAATAATTATTGTCTACACTTATGAGGTGGGAATATAAGAGGTGTTTAGGATTGTATCACAAAGGAAACTACACAGTGAGTAACAACACAATGAAGTGTCACTTTATGTGAGGCATTTATTTATGTAAGTCTACGATCCTAAACTTTTTTCGTCTGCTATTCTTGATGAAATGCAAAGCTTTACAACCGTTCAGTTAATATAGGCCTAACCTGAACAGCTCATTTCTATACCCACATTGCTGCATGCCTAAATTTAAAATTTGAGGTAATACATGTATTGCATTAAGTTTTCATGAAATAGGCCTACACGTTTTGCCTGGTTTAACATTGCAGAAAATATACGTATTGCCTAGGATATACTCGTATCTGAGCACTTTAATGCTATTTCAATTTTAAAGCTTGACAATTTTGGCCTAATGTAATTACTATACTTGCATAAAAATATATGTAGCCCAGGGTCTACTAGCACCTCTAGTTCTATAACTAAATGCACCATGCCTGTTCAGGTGGCGTGCACCATGGTATTGTTATGGTTAAAATGACTCAACTAGTGATAGCTTTATCTGCAAATGAAATAGGAAAGTTGAATAAAAGATGTATTAGAAATAAGAAAAAGAGAAAAATATGAACATTTAGAGTTGCCACGAAAGTTCAGGTGGTGTGCCAAGTAAAATCGGCCGGCGTGCCAGATTGTCATGCGTGCCATATAAGTTTGCCATGCTTGTCCTATGTATAAAAGTTGACTGACCATGATTGTGAAATTTCATCATTTATTATTTCTTGCTTAATTGAAACGTGCAACTATTATTAATATAATAGATACACACACACACAAATCTCTGTGAGTGAGTGAGCACCATAGCTGAGTAGTTTCTTGAAGAGGCGCTATAAAAATGTCCAGAATGAATGAATGAATGAATGAATAGCTATGTTTATATTATAAGTTAGTTTAAGAAAGGGATATGGTATAGCAATAGTTATTTACTAAATTTGTAGTGCACGCAAGGATATTCAGCCGCCGGGTGGGAATCCAGTTAAATATTGAATACGAATATGTGCGGTTGTCAGTCTATTAAGCACATTCACTGTTGCTTTATAGTTGCACATCTTTATTAGAGCACAAGCGACTGGATACAGGCTAGCATAACAGATGTCATAGACTACCTTATTCATAAATTTTTCTGCCCGTTACAATTTTTATTATTAATTTACACAGGCTTAAGTTTGAATTCAATGAGAAATGATAATGCATTTGAATGATCCAGTATTTTTCCGTGGCTAAATTAAATAAGGCTCTGTCAATATCAAAGAATTGTCATGACTGGAAACTTTACATAGATGTGGGAAAACTTCATGGAATACTTCAGAGGAATGAATGAAAAAGATTTGACTGAAAGCAACACTTACACTGAGATTTTCAGAGATTTGTAAACTAAAGTCATAGTAAATTAAAAACCACATTGTAGAACACGTTTTCTAATTATTTTCAAATGGTTTTCTATAATTTATTTATTTCTTAATTATTCAGACAGTTCTATATCGCCTCTTCAAGTCTACTACTACTTAGAGGTGGTCCAGGCTACAGCCCGGATGTGTGTCGGAGTTAACATGTCGTAGCACCTCAAGCAATTGTGAGTGTAGGACTTGCTCGAGGCTCGGTCTGAATGGAACCCGCGACTCTCCGGCACCGAGATCTCGCCTATCTCACTTCACCACCATGCCCTAACTGACTGTTTCAGAGTTCTTTTGCAACATGCATATTTTATTCAAGATATTTTGAAAGACTTTGTAGAATTTTCTATATAATATGGTGGTAATGAAGTTTTGAAAATAAATATTTTACAAAGCATGGTTCATTGGTTTTGTCCTTTAACGAATCTATAGTTGTTTCGATGATTTAGGACAAACCAGCTGAAGCGTGCGAGCAAAATGTATTGCTGAGTGCAAAAGAGGATCCTAAAGCAGAGGAGGAAGAGGAGGAGGAGAAGCAGAAAGAGGAAGAAGAGGAACATATCGAATACATTAACTTGGATGAAATTGACTGCAGCGATTCCGAGGAGACAATGCTTAGTTCGAACAACAATATCACCTCAATGAGTGTGTTCATTCATTCATTCATTTCGAACATTTATATATAGCGCCCCTTCAATAAGACTATTCAAAGGAGCTTCGAACTCCAGCGCGTGTTGTTATAATTGTATCATTTTGTTTTTGATTTGTCACTTAGTTTTGTACTTAGGTGCTTGTTGAGAGATCTTTTGAAGTGCTGTATTATATTCCTGAGGTTTTTTGTATGGGTATTTTGTTAACCAGATACAGCGCTTCAGTTTTTGGATCTGCAGTTTCATGCCACTCTGTCAAAATTGATACACTAGGAAACATTAATACTACTGCACCAGTTGCCAGAATTTTGACAGATACAAATTTTCTGGCGAAAACCCAGAGCTGATGCTGTAGATTATTGCCAGACATTGATGTGGCTTTTTGTAATAACTTTTGTAATAAGAAATTTCAAATGTAAAACATCCTAACTGACAATATTTTGTGAGGGGATTATACTATCCTATTGTGCCTGGAATTATAGGGCTCCTGGATTGAGTAACCTAAGAAAATGATGAGATGACAGCAGGGGCGTCTACACCATAGAAGCTTTGCAGCAAATGCTCCATTTCAGAAATAGGGGGAAGGTTTTTTGGCGAAATAGGGGGGGTGAAGTTGTAACATTTTGAACATCGTAACATTGAGTGAGATCTTATTATCATAATTTTCAAATTTTCATGCATGACTAAAGTGAAGGGCATGCATAATAACGAGAAGAAAATCTTTTTAGGGGCCTAAATGAAGTGGCCAAAATGGGCTCCATTTGGCAGTAAATGCTCTAAAATGCATTGTCGGCTGGGGGAAGTTGCTCCAACGTCTTTGGGAGGGATAGACGCCTCTGGATGACAGGGAAGAGACCTGCTTCACAGATTGTGAATGCGTCAAAGTAAAGGAACGAGTGGCAGATTAAGAAGACATGTTTTGCCTAGGTATAATATGTCGAATGGTCTGCTCACGTGTTATCTATGTTGAACGTCTACTGATCGAGAGAGAATGCAACCACATCAGACGAGACTTGCTGACCCCACGGTTATTGAATGAATGAACATTTGTGTTGATTTGCCTTCTGTTCACTTCTGTAATGCAATGTCAGGCCTTCTCGGTCATGGGTCCAAATGTTTGGGGTGGGATTCTCCTGGAGCTGTGTGTATCCTACCACTGAACATTTTATAATATCGACATGGGTTTGGTTTGTTTAAGCTGAACGAGTGTTTGATGAAGACGTGATGGAATTCATGAAGTCACTTGGACTGAAGGGATCAGCAGACAGCCTTGAGCTTGAGATTCTGAAGATGCCTCCTCTGGATTTAGTCATAACAGGTGTGTGCAGTGCTCTACGGTAATAGCTAGCCTTTGTGGTAACGACTTAATCTGTTTTTTAATTGAACAGAGTGTCACTGTTGTCTATTGTCACTATTTATTATATCTGAACACCAGTTTTTAATGTGCGGACATCTACTGATGGCACACTTGAGTCCTCGTCATATCTCACCTTCACCACTGCAATTCTGGTCTTCCCTCATCTACTCTGCAATCTTTAATAATACGTTCTGCCCACAGTGATAGGTCTTTCTTATGTGAAACAATTGCACTGGCTTCCCATCTATAGGCCTAACATATCGCTTTCAAAGTCCTTCTCCAAGTATTCACATCCACTCTGGAACTTCTCCATCATACATTGAGATCTATGGTTTTGACTTGCTCTGAGCCAATTGTAGAGGACTTCGATTGACTATGCGACGTATGCATGCGGAATTGGAGATATTCCCGTACTCTGCACAAACCAAAAGTTTGGTGATCGTGCTTTCTCAGTTGCCTGACCATTGCAATGGAACGATCTTCCAACTACAGTCCATTTCTCTGTTGTACAGTTTAAATTGAAAGCCATCTGTTCTCATCAACATACATAATGCGCTTAATCGTCGGTGTAACGGTGTCTGGAAATGACGGCCTTGGGGCTCTCGGATCACTTTTTCACGCATGCCCATAATATTCGCATTAAATATAATATATAAGAGGTCGTTGATTAAAATAGCCCGTAATTATTTACATGTTACAGGTAGTTGTACTATAACTAGGAAAGCAGTGCTATGCACTCTTGTCTGTGACTTTAAAGTAAAAGCGCTAACATGGGATATTCAGCTGAAACAAATGTCTGAGGTGATTTCTGGTAATTAGTCTGTTATTGTATTAATCACTTAAGAGACTTGGTTAAATTAGATGAGTGACCATTTCTAATGACTTGAATCAATCGTTCGGATAACTGTTAATCGTAGAAACAAAGACAAGTCGTGAATCTCGGCGCATCATTATATACCCTGTGAGTACGGCTGACATGTCGCACAGCACAGTTCAGAGAATTCTCAGCAGGGAGTCGTGCACTCATTTCTCTGTCAAATGTGATCGATCTGGGGACAGCAAGGCATGGAATGGGTAAGTCTGTCCAACTGGAGTCTGTTAGTCAAGGTGTTTAAACTGTTTATGTCAGAAGGTCCCATTGTTATTTCTAATTTAGGATTTTTATTTATTGTAGATTAATTAAGGGCCACTCGCCAATGACCAATAAATAGGATTGTTAGAGGGGCAGTGGGCACTATAGAAGTCCTCTGAAATAATGAGAGATTGAATGAATGAATAAAAGAATTAAGCATCAATTGATGACAGTGAACTATTCTGTTTACTACAATAGTCCATGCCTTCATTTGCTCTCGCATTGACTATTGTAATGCTATTTTTGCATGGCTCCCCAAAGCTTCTTTTTCCTCCCTTAAATTACTTAAGGCTTATCTCTTTCCTACGGACTGTCATGCTGGGAGCGCCTCTGAATTGCTCTGCTGAGAGAGGTGCTTTATAAATCTCCAAATAGATAGATCATATGTGCTCGCTAAAAATGAATAACCAATTTACCTAAGATCTGCAAATGTTGCTGCTTGCAGCAGACGTTGTCCAAATGTAAACAGATGTGTAAAAAAAAAAAGTCAAAGCGCGTGCAGTCTTGTGCAAATTATGTGACGCAAAAATGTGACATATATAGTTTAAATACATTCTTCACAATAACTGTAAGAACTATGTTCCAGAATTTAATACAAATCTTATATTCAATCTTATGTATGAAAGTTGCATGTGTTAAGATAATAATATTATGCATCATATATATTATATAACTTCATACCAATGATAATTGTACACACCAATTGCATTCTAGAAAGGATTGTCATTCATTCATTTCGAACATTTTTATATAGCGCCCCTTCAAGAAGACTACTCAGAGGCGCTCGTCATTAAACTAAGACCCTGAATTCAAGCATTTTGAAGCAATTGTCGATTGCCGTGATTATTGGTGACGACTGACGACAGCTATACAGATGTCTGATTGTGCTAATTAACGTAATTTACTTCATGTTGCCAGTTAAAGTTGGGTAATAACTCAACAGTTTCATCGATACTAGTCGTGACTGAAGGCTGAGGGCAGTAGAATCATTTGACAGAAGCCCTACATGTGACGAAAAAGAGATCTAAAGATTACTTGTCCATCACAACAGTTTATTTATATACACTTATATACAGTTAAGCATTTTGAACTTCACTTTCACCAAAGACCAGTCTTAAACCAATTAAATCAAGTATAAAGAAGTCAATATTTACATTTTACTACCACATACCAGAATTGTCTTAATCGTACAGTTACACACAAAAAATAGATAATCCCCAAAGTCTCATTTTCTAACACAAGCCCTATACTAGATAAATATTTTTGTAATCTTATTTGGACGTATATATTTGCATAACTACGGCTTCATTACAAACAATGCCATCTAAACAGATAAGATGTATAAATCAGTTGTAGCAACACAATTACGTGTACTCGAATACTGGATCAGATCACTAACTGCAGATAACCATCATCTGCAGAGCGCCTGTACTTGATTTGTGACAAATGTTAATCTCAAACAACCAAGTGGTTATTACGTAAAACAACACACGCTGTCTGAATAATTATTGGTTTAGCTGGTCGTGGTCCAAGATAGTCATCCACTTATATAGTGTCTCTTCACGCTAATCTTGTCACAGGATTGATACAATCGGCAAGAAATCTCGGCAAGTCAGTGCATTCTGATACAACAGTTTAAACATAATTATTTTAGTCTGACAATTTATAGAAACATAAATTAGGAATTTTACTAAACGAATACAAGTGAAATAACAGGAGAATATGCAATAAAGATGATCTGCTCACCAAAAATATTGTAGGGTTTACTCTAATACTCAAATACTTGTCTAAAATTATTTGATTTTAAATACAATCTGATGATTATTTTTACTTAACAATAAAACCAATTAAATTTACACTGGTAACAAGACATTTACTGCTCATAATAGAACAAATCAGCAGAAAAACTCATTACTTAAGAAGTCAGCTTACATTACACGATGTTATTCGGATATAAAACATGTATGGGTAGCTGTTGCATGTTCTTTAACAGAGTCTGCAAACAATTTGACAATGCTTCTAGCATCTTCTATTAATATTTATTTCGGAGTTACCTATAGCGCCTCTTCAAGTCCACTACTACTCAGAGGCGCTCCCGACTGCAGCGCTGATGCTGAGTTCGAGTTAACTCGCAAGCGCCACTGAGCAAGTGTACTTGCTCATGGTCCTTACGCAGTGGCTTGAGTGAACCCATGACCCATCAAACGCAAGGGGGCGAAATACGCAACTACGCCCCACAAATATTTCCTCAAGGTATAACTCATTCATCAGGAACAGAAGATTATTATTAAGAGCACTTAATTCCGAAATGGCCAAGGGTGGTGGTAGTCTTTGTTGATAGCACCTTAATTTGCAGAGCTGCTATCGTTTACCCAAAGTACGAGTATTCAGGAAACAGAAATAATTTCCTTTGAGTGTTCTCGTTATCATTATTTAGTGTGCAGACTCAACACACAGAGTTCTAAATGAATGTATGCTGCTGTAAAAGCAGTTTTGCGCAGTTGAAAATAGTTAAAGATGCTCATGTCATCCGATTTGGAACAATTTACCTCATTCATTCATTCATTCAGGAAATTTGTATAGGGCCCCTTCCAGGAACCTACTCAGATGCGCTCCCAGCCCAGCCACGGCTAAATAAATCAAATTTAAAGGACCTGCAAAATGTAGACAAGTTGCTCTGAGCGAGTAGGCACATATCGTTAGGGAGAGAAGGAATTTGCATGTTCTGAAATTTCTTTAAAAATTCCCTCTGTCATCATCGTAGTTGTTCAGTACAATGACAAAATTTGTTGTTATTATTACATTACTAGTAGTCACCCGTAAATAATTACGGGCAAACTTACTTACTTACTTACTTAAAATGCGATCTATATCTAAATATAAAAGATACTTACTCTATCCCGTGCAACTTACTCTATCCCAACGAAACTTACTCTATCCCGTGCAACTTACCCTTCTTTATTGCAGCCACGCTTGCCGTGGCGTGAAGCTATTTTTAGAGCGTTAGTTTGGACGGACATCGCATCACCGCATCACCGCATACATCGAAAGATCCAGTATTATTGTTTAGAATGTCCACACAATTAATGTAAACAATACATTATGGCCAAGAATTTCTGTGTTCCATTCTCATTTGACCGTGTCTTCAGCATCGTCAAAGCTGCTGCTCAGGTTGCTCTGCAGGATGGAAAAGCTTTCGGAAGAACTGCTTTTCGTCTCCTGATCGTCATTGTCCAGGTGTTCAAACTCAGCGGCAACACATTCGTCATGGCTGGTGCCAGCAGACTCCTTTGCAGCGCTCTCGATTTGATTGCTCACTTTCTCGCCGCTTGCCGACACATCATCTATTGTCAGTGATTTTGACCTTTCCTCTTCTCTACTCTTGAGGCTTTCTGCATCCTCCGAACTCGTTATCGAGTCGTTGGCCGGAAACATTGCTGACCGACATGTTCGGTCGTCTGTAGCCACACGATCGTGAGTTAGGTCTATACAAGACCTGGAACTCGTTGATACGCTGAAACTTTTGGACATGCGGCCAATCTTCCTACTGTTTGACGCTAAGAACTTCTTAGCCTTTTGAACGTCTTCCTGAGGTCCAATTAGCAGCACATTTTCAGCACTTTCCTTCAGTAGGATGCGAGGAAACTTTGTACGCATTTGTTTCACGGTGAGACTGCCTACAAAAGATTTGACTTTTACAGGCGAAACCTCACAGCTCTCAAACAAGTCCTTATATAGACGATCAAATTTGTCGCAGACTACGTCCATAGTATTCGGCAAACTCTCTTTGGTCGACTGGCTTCGTATTATGAGACGTACTCTGTAGACGTCGTCTGTGGAATCCCATTCACTCTTATACGATGCTCCAAATGGCCTTAGCATCTCACGTAGTTGGTCGCCATTGATTCCTTCGATATAGTCCCAAATCTCAGGATCCACAATGCGCTCGTCTGAAAAAATTGCATTCACTTCTCCTTTATCCACGGCTGCTTTGTGATCGTCTTCACCCACTGACCGAATGGTTGCATCAATTGTTTGCTTACAATCATCTATACTACTGTTGAGTTTGTCGTGTTTATCAGCGACACCGATAACTCCATCACTCGTATCCGCACATTCGTCATTCGCATCCATATTCCAGCTTTTGTCAAGCTTATCAGTTTCACTGGCAACTGTATAACTCTGGTCTTTGCATTTTTCAACAGTTTTCACATTGCTGCGTTCATCTTTCTTATCAACGCCACCTACAGCCAAATCACTTGTGCGAGCACTTTTATCGTACATTTCGGCATTGCTGTTGTCGATGCTTGCACTCCTGTGCATAGCTTCACTTTTTTCACTCACATCTGAAACTAAATTCTCACTTTCCCAGCTGTGCGAGTCTTGTCCATCGACTGCCTTGCCGTCAGTGAAAGACGTAACATATTCCAACTCTGACTCTTCAATGTTGTGTTCCCGACGAATGTACAATAAATTGTCGTTTCTATTAGGGTATACAAACGAAGTTGGTCCGCTTAGGCTTGCCAGGGAGTCCTCCGGAAACTCCAGATCTAGACGTGGACATACGTCGTTCCCGCTGAGAAGATCGTGAACTGCGTTGATGTGGAAAAGCGATCCACAGATGACGTGCCTTCCGTTGCGGAATCGGATGTCGATGCTATCGCCGGCCGCTCTTTCGATTCTACTCAGTAGATCAGTGATGTTGCAGCCTTCACTCTTCAGCCACTTACTGCTCAGTGTTGCCTCAACTTTAGAAAAAATCTAAACACAAAGACAAAAATTAAAGCCCTACTGATCCATGCAAGACCTTGAACTCAGAGGCGTATTTACTATTTAGGGTTTATTGGTTCAGACCTCCTCCCACCCGCCGAAATGATTTTTGTGTAACTTTTTGTAATGAGTTTTAATATAAAACCAATGCAAAACCCACCCCAAATTTATTCGTGTTTTCATTTCTTGTCCATTTGTCTAAAAAAAAGGTTGCAAATATAATGTAATTTCTTCTGAATACAAAAAAATTGGAAAATGCATTATTTATTTAGGGGTGTAACACAGCTTTCCAGACAGAAAATTAATTTTTTTCTTAGAAAATTACCAAAAATGGTCATTAATTTTTTTACAAACCCTCTGACCAATTTTTCTGGCTATGCCTCTGCTTGAACTGGCATTCTTGCAATTCAAGTCATGTTAATTATAACCATAGTTATTACTATTCTAAACAATAATACTCGAACTTCCGATGATGCGGTGATGCGGTGATGCGGTGATGTGATGATGCGATGTTTGTCTGACCCCGGCTAACGCTCTGTAATTT
>JAQFXW010001641.1:0-14463 GCA_034693945.1 Dendrobaena attemsi | reverse complement strand
ACTACAGCCCGGAGGTGTGTCGGAGTTTACACGCCGAGGCGCAACGAGCAATTGTGAGTGAAGAACTTGCTCAAGGTGGGATTCGAACCCGCAACCCTTCGGTTGCAAGGCGGCGACCTTCACCACTACAAAACCGCGCAATTATTACCAGGCTATTGGAGGCGATACACAAAATGTTTAGGTACGATACGATAATATTACACGAAATCAAAGGGAAACGTGCTGTACGTAGCCTACATGTAACAAATTGTCAGCCAACTAACTACATCGGCGCCCATTCCCTTTCGACTGCATACCTTTAACAATTAAAGTCACCACTTTGGAGAAAACGCATCTTTAGCTTAATTCCTAACCGTAGCCTCTCTATGCCGCTTCCCGCATAAATCTTTTTATCATGGTTTAATTCAGGGGCGTATTTGTGGGTTTTAGGAGCTCAGCTTCTTCAGAAAGGAAATTTTATGTTTTGGAAATGCGAAATTAGGCCTATAATTATATTTGGATGAAATTTGATCAATATTTTCTCGACGTCCAGTGGAAAACCCCCGAAATTTTCTCAGACAATGCCCTGGTTTCATTGTATAATGAAAGTACAATGACAGTTGGGAGAGTATTTGTTCAGTTTCTGGACAGTGGCGCTATATGAATTTCCAAATAGACCTGACTAATACAACAGTATTATTGCCTGATACGTGTTCTGCCAGAGATCTGTTGTATCATAATGCAGGTCTAGAGTGAAGTCTCTTCCCTCCCAACAGCTATTCTTACCCACTGAAACCCCTCTGACCTGCCGCAGCCCTCTTGATCCCAACATCAGTCCTCGGATTCTCTGGTATATCTACCACGAACAAATGCCATATGCACGGAGTCGGATAATGCGCTTCATAAATTAGATTTCGTTAGATTAGTTCGGATTACAGAGGTCCATCTGCGTGTCTTCGTCGATAGCAGTCTGTCTGTATCTCTCACTACGTCTTCGTATCGATGGATCACGCTGTGTCTATGTCCTGATGTGTTCGTTGCCCCTCTGTCGACGTCTGTTCGTGCGTCTGTAAATATGATTACGACCATATTTTGGTCGCTGCCTCGCTGCATGGCTGTCTATCTGTGTTTTCTTCTTCCTTCCTATCCCGGATGTATGTCTGTCTGTATGTCTGTCTGTATGTCTGTCTGTCTGTCTGGAGGTTCTCAGCTCTTCCACGACTGCCAATGCTGGCGACCATGATTGCTGTTGTCATTTGACAAAATTGTCTTCCATCTGCGATGGATCGAGAGGTCATTGTTATCGGCTGAGGTCAGATTGTATGCAGTGTGTATACCTGTATAACTAACTTCCTGCGTCCACTAAGACCAACGGTCATTATGGTCTCTCACTGACCACTAATCAGTCCACTGCATTGTCCTGTAGGTGGGGGGGCCTCCTACCGCAAAGAGGAGAATTGGAAGAAATTTGAAGGCGAAATTGTGTAAATTATGGTAAGATCAAGCAAGAAAATATGCCCTAAACTGAAAGAAAAGGTTAATTGCCGTAAGTTAAGGCAAAGGTAGACCTACGTTTAGGTAGATACATGTAGATATAACGAGAAACAATATACAGCGTAACTGTTCCACCATTAAACACTTGCCTTGATCATTTCAACGCTATATTCACTTTACCTTACATTTTGGCTCAGATTATCTGACTTTATCAAACTCCAAATTATAATATTTATAGATTGTTAGTTCCCTTCCTAAACTCACCATTTGTCATTTATCGTATGGTGTATTTATTATCTTACCTAAATTCTTTCCTTAAACTTACCTTACGTTTGGGCTTCTAACCAACACGAATAACTATCAACTCGCTTTTGCTATGTACGTGACTGCATATGATTATACTTAAGTGTCTGGCGAGAAGATATTCTCACGGCACCAGTTTCTGTTGCTACGAGAGCTTACTTTTATAAGCCAAGTTAACTCGTCAGAGACATGATAGGCCTACTTATCTGAATTGACTCTGATTCCTCAGTGATGCGACAAAAGTAACCACAAACCCGGAAGAACGCAGTCTCCTTTCTGTAGATAGGTTTAAAGTTCGACGAATAATCTTCAGTTTCGATGCGGTCTGGTGGAAGAGGAATGGAGATAGGCCTAAAAGAAGTTAAACAACTGCGGTCTGGTGGAAGAGGAATGGAGATAGGCCTAAAAGAAGTTAAACAACTTAAAACAAGATAAATGAAAACTAAAAGAGAGCAAGGAAGATTAAGAAACAACACAGAGACAAGGAAGAGGAGGAGCAGAATGAGGAAGAACCGAAGAGGAAGAGGAGGACTAGGAACAACACAGAGACAAGGAAGAGGAGGAGCAGAATGAGGAAGAGCCGAAGAGGAAGAGGAGGACTAGGAACAACACAGAGACAAGGAAGAGGATTGGCAGAATGAGGAAGAGCCGAAGAGGAAGAGGAGGATTAGGAACAACACAGAGACAAGGAAGAGGATTGGCAGAATGAGGAAGAGCCGAAGTGGAAGAGGAGGATTAGAAGAGGAGGATTAGGAACAACACAGAGACAAGGAAGAGGATTGGCAGAATGAGGAAGAGACGAAGAGAAAGAGGAGGATTAGGAACAAGAAGAATAGCAAAAACGTAACAGTAGTCGTAATCTCCAAAATTTCTACAGTGCCCCGCGAAAGCCAAGCGCAGGGCATCAGCCAATTCAAGAGCGCTGCTTCGAATCAGAAAGGTTATTCCAAGATAAGTCCGGGATGGTGAAGGGTCGAAGTAAGATGAAGGAGAACAAAAAGAAGATGGAAAAAGAAATGAAAACAATAATGACGATGACGGAGATGAAAATATTACAAATGAAAATTTGACAAAATGAAAATTTGAATGATGTTCATTGGATTGCAACACATAATTTAACTAAAACAAATAATTTGTTTCATAAATAATTTATCCACTGGCCTTAAATAAATCTGCCATCTTACAAACTATGCCTCGTAAGCCTACGTTTCCGTGTATCAAATATATCTGCATATGTATATGTGTGTGTGTGTGCGTGTATGTGCGTGTACATCATCTCTGTATGTCTAATATACATGTAGATGCATCCAAAGAGGATATCGATGTATCAATGCTTCAACTGTAGGTCCATATATTGAGTCATTTTGTAGGGATAGCCCTTCGCTAGAACTACGAGAGAGCGATATTCAAGAGGAAGTGGAATAAAGGACAGCGTGGACGAGAGGGCAAACAGAGGTTAAGTTCTCTATTGTGGAGAAAAACAGAGAGGAATTGAGAGTGAGTGGAAGAAAGGAGGCAGAGACAAACGGAGAGACAGACAGGTTGGCGTACAGCGAAACAGACAGAGGCAAGACAGAAACAGAAACACAGAGACAGAGAGTAAAGCAAGCAGAGAGACTGAGACAGCAGGAGAGAAATGAAAGAGAAACAAACAGAGACAGCGTCATAGACAGCAACAGACAGAGACAGAACTAGAGAGACTGAGACAAAGAGGCAGAGATACATAGAAAGAGACAGAGAGGCAGAGACAAAGACAAAGACAGAGACGGATACAGAGACAAAGATAGAACGAGAGAGACAGAGACAAGGAGGCAGAGACGGAGATAGAGACAGAAACAGACATATAGAGACAGAGACAGAGACAGACAGTGACAGAGAAAGAACTAGAGAGGCTGAGACAGAGAGGCAGAGATACAGAGAAAGAGACAGAGACAAAGATAGAATGAGAGAGATAGAAACAAGGAGGCAGAGACGGAGATAGAGACAGAAACAGACATATAGAGACAGAAACAGACAGACAGTGACAGTGGCAGAGACAGAAAGCGAAAACAACAGAGGGCAGAGATGAAGGCATGGCCTGGGTCGCAAAACAAAGATTTCCGTCCATCCGCGACCTCTTCGTTCCGATCATCATCGTCATCATGTCATCATTAATGTCTCTCGAATTGTTTGGCAAACGTTGTTCTGCTTTTAATTCCTATCTCAGGCGGAACAAGATCAACGATTTGCGGGGGTTTGTGGATAGAAGAAGTGTCTCAGTGTCTTAGACGGGCCAGTCAGGTCATGCACATGCCATGCAAGCTGTCGTGTGCATAACTATTACGAGGCAAGAGGAAAAAACTTCGAACATCAATGAATAGTGAAAGTGTATTGTGTAAAATAAAAGGTAAACTGGCAGAATAATCATGAAATGTTGGTAGCCCATGCAGCAGACCCAGAAGGCGTTGGGCCAACGACCTCACTATAGCTAGAACAACCTGAGTCAGACTGAGTCAGTTTGTGATTCATAATAACCATTATTGTTTATGACTGGAGAAAAAAGAAATTGTTTCAATGCAAAGAGATAACTTATATCCTAGCATACGTTTAAGTAGGAAACAAATTATTGCTATAGAATTCTCAATTAATCCAGAGATTAATAAAACATGGGTATTATCTTATTAACAATATAAGTAGGTTACAGTACACGTAGGCTACTAACCTGCGTTTAAATCGCCTATATGTGAAGATTATAAGCAAAAAGTCGGATGGCTGTAATAGGAGGAATGTCGTTCCACAATCGGGCTCTTGCAGACTTGCACATTGCATCGAGCCTCGAGGAGAGTCGTGTATTGTTATAGTGCGCCGTGTCTAAATGATACGAATCAGAGCTTCTTGTCCGGAGCAGATGGAGGACATTCTTGTTTAGGCTAAGCAGGTAAGACGAGGGAAATATAATGATATCCAGTTGCTTAATGATCGTTGAACAAAATGAGACATATTTGTCCGGTAACAAATCAGTGGCCTATACAGTCGTTGAGAGTTTGTTATTGAAGTAATATACACAGCCACACTTATTTTGGAAGAGTTCTACAGCAGCGCCAGTCGTCTCTGACCCCAAATGTAGCCTATGGTGACCTATGTCCAGAAAGTGCTCGTTGACATCATGATTTACCTGTGTTCATAAAACGAATTCAGTTGTGGCCGCATTATTGTTAACTTCAGAATTGTCTGACCGATTCAAGTATATTGTATGGCATTGTATTCAAGTATATTCAATATAGCGCCCCTCGCAGTATAAACTGTCCAGGTGAAGGTTCAGAGTTCATTGTCCTGGTTTGACCCTTGCTGGCTGACTTGGTTGGGCCGCCTACGCGAAATATTACAGATCTGTGTGTTATTGTTGGCATCTAATTGAGGAGCAGCCCTCTTCGCTCTGATGTCACGGTGTTGAACTGCTGAAAGTGTTGGTTCCTTGGGCACGGACCTATCTTACTGCCCAGCGCTCCTCTGGGCACTTGTAATGAGGATGTTTTGGAAGTGCCTCTCAGTGTAGCATCAAAAAGCAGCGCAAAATAAATGTTCAGCATGAATAAATTAATAAATAGTATATTCGTGTCAAGGAAGACAGTGTTCTAAAAATTGTGGATCTCTCTCTGTGTCTGTCTGTGTCTGTCTCTGTCTCTATCTCTGTCTGTCTGTATGTCTCTCTCTCTGGTTCTATCTGGCTCTATCTGTCTGCCTCTGTCTCTACTCTATCTCTCTATGTAAAATGAAATTATATATATCAGTTTCCGTCCTCTTCTTCTCCCTTGTCTCAACTCGGATCGATACTTGGTCGATGGTCGAAAGATGTCGTTCTTTGTCGCTGCAATTACTCGCTGTGTCGCTGGGTGGCGCTGTCGTCGCGTCGTCCTCTTCCGGTGAGTCCAGAATCGATCCCTCGACGCTCAGACGAAAGACCGGAAATCGCCTTTCAACAGAGTCTGGATCAGGTTTCAGCGGCTTAACTCGATCGCTAAGTTCGCAGTATGACCTTCTGCCTCTATGATTGTGGCTGTCTTCCTAGTTGTATGTGTCTGACTTTCTGTTTGTATACGTCTGTCTTCCTGTATCTATGTGTATGTGTGTCGAAGTTACCGGTGCATCTTCATGGGAGCTCGTTACTTGAGTTCTATCATAAACATCTTGCAACTATAATAAGGGCACAATAAATAATCGAATGTATAATTATTAATCCACTTCTTTCTAGCTTCAAATCAAATCAAATTTACTTATTAAACCAAATCACAGAACAGTACAAGCAATGAAAAGAAATACAAATAAAACAGCTCAGACTATTTATATATAATTTTATAGGCCTATATAATAATTTACATAAGATTGTAGCATTAGAACATTATTATACATCTGCTTGTAACAGAGGTCTAACAGCGGACCCTGAAGGAACAAAATCCCGCTAAGAAAGACCCTTATGTACGGATATAAGGTGACAGCAAAGGTCAGAACACCACAAAAATTAGACAAAAATTAGACTGCGACTTTCCTTAACAACCGCCCTCACCTAATCCATTGTTGCACTTGTGTCGCATGGAAGTGCATAAATACTCAACTTACTGAGTAATACTGACCTTACTTGTACCATGCTTCTCCTACTTTACACTGTATACCTCCTACCTGAATTTACCTGAACTCATCTGGTTTGATTAAAGCTGACTTGAGCTGATCAAGATTCTATTTAATCTTATCGTTTTTCTTGGCCAACTTTATCTCAACTTATATTCTTCGACTTACCCTGCCTTGGTAATCAATGTAACAAATAGTCGTGCTTGCAAGTTAGTTGAACTGAAGCGTATACTATGTAATCGATAAGGAAGCCGCAATCATTACTAGCATCAAAAACTTCAATTTCCAGACAATTACAATAATTATTAAGCGTGACGTAACCTACTTCTTTCACTCCTCGCCATCATCTGCAGGCATCGACTCTCACTACCTCTACCGCAGTGCCACATTTCTCACCCTACTTTCAATCAAAGACAACGAGGGACACCATCAACCAATTTACCACCGCGACCTAGACAATGTCGATATCGAATTTCTCGGTCTGATGCACTAGGTCTTTGCTTCGCGCTCGGACGACAATAGCTGGGCAAGATTCGCTTAGCGCCGCACTTTCAAATGCTTCGTGGTGGCGACTAGGCCTACAGATAAGAATGAGTGAAGTGACCTTATTATTTGATCGGAGACGAAGCTCGCGTGTGGTTAAGCAGAATCGCGTGAGTGAACGTACAGCGCTATATAAAAAACCTTAAGTTAAGCTGCACGTGGTTCCTCAGAAGTTGCTATGCAATTACTATGTATATACATTGTTATTATCGTAAATAAAGTTTATGTAGGTATTAGGCTACATATAGACCCCTATATAATTATCCTTATATCTATAACCTATAGCCTATAACCTATACGTTATGTCTTACCGGGAATCTTATGCAACACAAATCCCAGTTGGATTGTATAAAAGCTGATTTTGTTTGTAACCGGGAACAGGCGGTGCACAGTTATGCTATTCTGTAATTATAATTTCTCAACTAAAATAATGATGAATGTACTCCAGTTTTCTGTAATATAATTTTACAAAGAAAATTAAACCTTAAACGTTTCAATTATATTGATTTCCTGAAATTAGTAGCCTGTTATACATATTCTTTAATTATACGCAGTACTTGTAACATTAGTTATAGTACAAGTCTTGCTGTTAAGGGCTGGCTGTTCTATCGAAAGGGGCTGTAGGACAACTGAAATTGTCGCAGGAATACAACATAGAATACAGACTTAAACCTATATGCATACGTGTCAAAAACCGACCAACTGTCCCAATTAATTCCTCCTTAAATAATTTCCGCCATACTCTCCCATTTCGTATACATAGGGCCCAAATACACACATACGTATCCACTCAAGTTCTATAAATCTCTTAAGTCTTTTGGTCGTGGCTGAGCTGGGAGCGCCTCTGAGTAGTTTCTTGAAGAGGCGCTATATAAATGCCCAGAATGAATGAATGAATGAATATAAATGCGAAATGTATATATGCTTTAGGGTGGTCCAAGATATTTACTTCGCTTGTGATCTAATATTTTTCCTTTCTTCGACAGAAACTGTTATTGACAAAAGAAGAAAAGTCGGTCGTTAGAGGCAGTATATCACGTGTCACCGGACATCCCAGTATTCGTTCTTACACTCAAATACTTGCCACAAGAAACCGATAGAACTCCTCGAGATTCTTTGTCCCAGTTTTGTCGTCTGTTCGTTGACCAGTAAATTGGTTTCTGTGCCAGTGTAGGTAAATCTTCATATACAATCCATGGCTCTTGACATTCATCTTGTCTGTACTGCCTGAAAGCATGCACCAGAGAGTGGGAACGAGTCTGCCTGTCTTATTAGCATACTACAATTCAAAAGCCCAATATACCAGCAGAGTCACAGTCCAATCATTTCTCTGCAGTCCTACATGTGAGAGATAGGTCTACATAGGAATTTGGGTGTCGGACTGAGGCAACCTTTGATTATCAAGTCGAGTTCCCCATTTATATCAGTTATATGATTTCCCTTATGCGTATTATTTCGGTGACAACTGCTGACACTTTCAAATAATGCTATGTTTTGAATGTAGATCGTGACATAGGAGACAATCTCCTATCCACCCCATCCCGCCGAAAAGTTTTATTTCTGCCCGGACAGCTGCTCTTACTGTAAGCACCTTGTTCCAATGTTTAAAGCTCCTGTATAACCGCTCTTTGCTCTTGAAGACAAATGAATGCAGTTGTTCAAGGCCGTAGACAGACAGAGGGTGTTTTGGGTGTTTAAACACCCCCCCCCCCAAATGAAAAATGGCAATGTAAAAGTTCGCTTTTGGTGTGATAAAGTAAGAAAATACGAGTTTTGGGCGCAAAACACTTTTTTCTCAAACAAATCCATGTTTTACTTGCTGGGTATTTTCATCTTTGACTTTGCACGTCAGTGTGTCAATGCATAAGTGTAATAGTACTCTTTCCCACTATCGATCGTGCATAAATTGTCTAATTGCTCACAATTTTATGAATTATAAATCTTAAAAATGAACAAAATGAGAAATCTTTCTTCTAACATTTTGTTATCATGTTAGTAATACATAACTATTGATATAATGCATATAATAATTTTACATCAGTATTAGCAATTCACGCATATATGAGATATACATGTACTCTCTCCATATCATATAAACACATGAAGTACTGTGTTAACTTTATTTTCATACTCAATATGCTTAACCAATTTATTTTTGCACCGATGGCAACGGCCTCTGTTGTCATAAGCTTTCGTTAAACTGAAGAAACACACACGCACACACACACACACACTGTCTTAGCTTTACTTTCATGCCAGATTATGTGGCTGCAGAGGTGATCCGAACACGCCTTACTTTGACCACCCGCGTCGACAACATGCAGAGCTAGAGACGACCACCGATGCAGAAAAGCATTTAAGTCAATTACGTTATTTTCTATCGAACACAGAGTTCATTGTCCGTCTCATATCATGTCCTCAAAGGAGAAACTGTTTGAGGCCAGGCGCTCCCTCTATCTAAAAAGCCCTTGGCGGCATATATGCAGTGTTATTGTAATTGAGCAGTTAGATAGCATTGTAGGCTCTGGGCAAAGCAAGTTAAGCAATGTGCCGTCACACATGGTGGAGATCACGCATTCATAAGTTTCGTTGGAGGCGACGGTCCACCGTGGCAACGCCTTAAAACGGTACTCGAGGGCATGTTTAATGCTAGATGTCTTTAAAAACAGGATTTTACCAGATTAGCCAATCTAAGGGATACCCATGCAAATAGGGACAGCTGGCCAAGATGTCGACATGCATGTCTCCGCCTCTTGCCAAGGTCCATCTCGCCAGGGTTCTTTTTTTTATCTTAAGACTGTTCTGTTTAGCCGCGCTAGAGTTGGGAGCGCCTCTGAGTAGTCTTCTTGAAGGGACGCTACATATAAATGTTCGAAATGAATGAATGAATGAATGAGAGGAGATGGGGATGAGGCGAATGAAGATCAGTCAAAGGAAGAAGATGCATTAGAAGATGAGAAGGCCAAGATGCGAGAGGTGTTGAGAATATACCCACAGTACGCTGCCTAATGTCAATATGACATTTCGAGAAACTATTCGAGCGATAACATAATTTATATGTGCATCATGCATGTATTTGTACAAGAGCCTGTGTATTATGTATAATATACACAGGCTACATAGGCCTAATGTATTATAAGTGTTATATATATATATATATATAAGGCATAATGAGGTTATATAGACCTGCATGATGCAGCGCTAGAAATCCTTAGCGTATTCACCTGTAAGCTTATATGCATTCGGACGGTTCTTGAGTCTTGAACGATGTTTACGTCTCATCATATAATTATAATTTTGTACTCTGTTTCTCTTCTGTTATCTTTGGGACTTCAATAGCTGCCCTAAATTAGTAAGACCTCATAAAGCAGGCGAAGATTATGTCTTAAGACTAAGGTCCAGGCTATATTATGTCTCTGCTGACAAAAGAGAACATAAATTACAGTTGCAAACAAGAAGTTCATGCAAATCTACCGAATATACAAAGACTATTCTAACTTTGATGCGCTACTGACAATATTTATTACCAGTCAAAAGAGAATTATTTATTCTGGTCCTTATATAGCGCATTTGCTTCATAATGCATGCGGTAGACCTACCTACGTCCTACGAGTATGTCCTATGTAAAACAAAATGAATATGAGAACGAGTTGGCTGGCTACTTGTTAAAATGTTCATCCAATCCTTATCTTACACCAGGTAGGTGTAATGCCATCTGCTTGTGGAAGTATACAATGCGCTGCTTGAAAGACCTTCAAGTGCTTTGTTTTGTTTTTGTCATTATGTTTAAAGTGCTCCATTAAATTTGTATTCTTCAAAATCTTAACAGGTTAGGCCAGAGTGAGTTTCCGTAAATCAGTTATCCACGATCTACATAAATTTGCAAGTAGGCTAATTGTAATTTGCGCTGCATTAACTTTTCAAAACCATAGACAATTTACTTTTCCAAAATCACAGATCATTTACCTTTCCAAAATCATATACCATTTAATTTTCTGAAATCATAAGCAATCGTCGACAAATTGTGACGAATACGGTAATGTGTTGAGGATGTAAAGGACAGGAGCGAAGAAGGAACCGAAATGCCGTTTATTAGTATCACATGATGTCTTGTCTTTGTGTTTTGTATTGAATTTGCTCTTCTTGCTGCCATTGATGTCGACGTTGGATAAACTGAGCGAGTCCCATATCGTGTCGGATTCCGACCTCCTTCTTAATCTGCCTTACGACAACTTGACAAGTGACTGATTCCTATGACACAACAAACTAACGTTAAACGTTCGTAAATACAAGCTGGTGCTATCTGAATTAACTTTGAGAGGGGCGCTATACAAATTCAGATTTACATTTACGTGTTGGACTGTTGTTGTAGGTTATGGGAACATTGTTCCGATGACGAGCGTTGGTCGAGTGGTGACGATGATCTACGCTCTCTTCGGAATTCCTCTCTGTCTCGTCGTCCTCTCCAAGCTCGGTAAGTCTCTGACGAAGGCCATCAAGTTCCTCTGGTCATTCGTCCGACGCTTCTACTATACCGGAAGCTGTTTGCGCATGCGCAGGAACAAGGGCTGGCGGAAGCTGTCGCCCGGCGAGAAGCTTCGAATGCGGCTGAGGAAGAGCACGAAGAACACGACGAAGCAGGACCTGCACGACATCTATATGCCTTACGATGTAGACGACAATTTCAACCTGCCGCCCATTGTAGCCATTCTGATCGCCTTTCTCTACATCTTCCTCGGAGCGCTGATGTACACGCGCTGGGAGAACTGGACATACCTCGAGGCCTTCTACTTCACCTTCACCTCGCTGGCCACGATCGGCTTCGGCGACATCCTTCCCAGTCACCCCAAGTTCTTCATCGCCGCCTCCGCCTACATTCTCATCGGCCTCTCTCTCATTGCCATGGTGATAAACGTCATCATGGACGCAGTCAGCGAGACGATCGTCATGGCAACGGATCGTGTCAAGCAGCAAATCATCAGAGCCTCTCAGTTCGAGGGTCTGACGCTAAGTCCGCTCTACCGTCAGGGCCTCGTCCTAAGACCTCTCTTCCGCCAGGCACCGGTCCAACGGCCAGGCAGTGGCGAACCGGCGGAAACGGGCAACGAAGAGAAAGCGGAGATGCCTTCATTTCGAAGGCACTCCGTCTAATATTGATCTACAAAAGTATTGTGCTATCAGCAAAAGGAAGGATCGGGCGCAGTCACCAAGCGAGAGGTTCAAGCTGTCGCTATTGGAAACAGGAGGAAAAACTCCTTCATTTCATTTTCATGCGTGTTAACGTGATTGCTCCATAGCGCCTCTGAGTAGGGATCTATACAAATTGCGATTGATTGATTGATTGATAAATATAGAGAATGGACCATGACAGGAGAAACAGAGAAAGAGCGAGAGAGAGCCTTGAGATGACAATCATAGAATGCAGACAGACAAACAGACAGTCATACAAAACAGACAGATATGGATGGACTGACAGATAGTAAGACAAACTTATAGACATGAACATACTGAATAAAGGACTGACTGTCTGAACGGATCATGCAATGCACGTACAGAGGAGAAGGATTAAGCGAGAGACAGACAAAGACAGACAGAGACAGACAGAGATCTACAGAGGAGGACTATCGACAGAGACAGATAAACAGACTGACAGAGACATACACGTAGACTGAGAAAGAGGTGGCTGTTGTCGAAGCAGAAGAGTTGTCAATGTGAATGCAGATCACATAATCTGATTTGATGTGATTAATGTCTGATCTGAAGTTCGAAAATGTGTCCTATTGTGTTGTGGCATTTGATTCCGTCGCTCTGTCGTCATAATATTATCCTTTTCTGTCAGTTTTGGCCATCAGTATGCCGTGGGGGCAATTGGGACATTCCCCCATTGCCTTCGTAAAAACCGGACGTTCATTCGTCACCTTGAATTATAAATAGCCGTATGCATATACCCACAGCAGCATTAATCTGCTTTGACTTTGGTCGAAATATCGAGAAAAGTGCATGGACTCGGATCATATTTCAAAGGAAATTGAAGGATTCCTTCGAAGATGAATAACCCAAATAATTCACAAAATAATTGTCCAGCCGAGCAATCAACATTAATGTATTCAAGACGTGAAGACGCATATTAATTAGCATCGGTCAAGCCGACCAATCAGATCATTACAACACGAGAAGCATAATAATTATTATACTACAGCGTTTCCGGTCCTGCCAACAAACGCGTGCACTGACTGAACTACGGTTCGTATTAACGCAGACTAGGTGTTGAAACGCCCAGTATTATTATAATAAGCAAACTATAGCTTCTCTATCAAGCGCATGTTTATAAGGTCACTCTGTAGGTCACTCTGGTTCGTAAGTTCAAAGGTCAACTGATCCACAGTCTGAGATAAAGTACACGCATCCAGTTTCTGTAACTTCCATCCTTCTTTCTCAATTCGCCTGAAAATAAAATGAGAAAGACAATTAACCAATCAACCGAAATCACAACGAACTGACGGCTTTCAACAAAGTCCATAACAATGACGCTTTTCGGTGTTAATAGAAGTGAATTTAGAGTTTCAGACGCAGAAAGCCTCAGAGACATGAAAGTAGACTAAATAATTACATGTAAGGCATGCGCCAGAGTGAGAGACAAAGTCAGGCAGACAGACAAATAGAGACAGACAGACAGAAAACAGACTAACAGACTAACTAACCGACAGACCGACCAACATGTAAGCCGACACTGCCAAACAGATTCATAGACAGCCAGAAATATCAAGCAGACCAACATTAGCGGACAGATTAACGTGCAGACATAATTACAGTATAGTACATGCTAACAGTTTTGGCAGAAAGACAAACAGGACAACAGGCAGACTGAATGACAGATAGACTAAAAAATAGACAGCGATGTCTAGGTAGTAGGTATAAGTACCTCAAGTAATCCAACTTAGAAAAATGTCAAAATAATCATTGTACAGACTTTAATGTGATTTTGCTTCAAGGAGCTTTAACGCTTCTATTTTAGCTTTGAACTTTGTGAAGTCGATTTTAGCATCTAACTATTATTGCAGCAGATGTTTGGCCTAATCTTGTACGTAAGCTTGACCAATAATTAGCCTAAGTTATGCCCTTATATACTTTATGTAATTAAGCGATTATGTTACGAATTTGTCAATTAAAATAATTATATGACGAAACTGTTAATCTGAGTGTAATGTGTAGGCCTATTTAATTTAATCTGAATGTAGGCCTATTTAGTTTAATCTAGCTTAACTTAAGAGAACATTCGCAAGTCGCTTCTCATTCACATTTTATACAGGTCCTAGGGGCCTACTCATTGTTTGGAGTTCCGTAGCCCACTGGGGAGTGGTGGTGCTGTGGTAAATTTTGTGCTTGTGACCCTAGGGTCGAATCTACCTCAAGCCGTCGTGTAGCAAGTTCTTCAATAGGCTGCACCATTTTGTGTGAGTGTGTGCATTACTGAACTCCGGAAAGAGCGGGTATATCAAAGCAGGCCTATACACTATAACAGTTTTACTGTATTGTATT
>JAQFXW010001640.1:0-14474 GCA_034693945.1 Dendrobaena attemsi | reverse complement strand
AAGCACTGTCGCTCAACACGCAGAGCAGACGAAGGAAGTGCCTTTAAAACCACTACAAACACAAGTCACATCTTATTTTGTGTTAGAAAGGCCGTTTCTGTTAGCACCAATTTGTCACGAGCTGCTCTGCGTTCAGCTGCCCATGGTGAACTTTTGATCTCTTGGTCACGAACTTCTACTGCACAGTGTCGCTCTTTTTCAATTGCTGGCCCTGCACTTTGGAATCGGCGTCCACTTGCTTTGCGTTTATTACCTAAAGACTCTTCTAGTTCCTTTTATTCTTTTCTTAAGACTGTTCTCTTTCGCCGGGGCTGGTTTGGGAGTGCCTCTGAGTAGTGTTTTTGAAGGGGTGCTATATAAATGTGTGAATAAATAAATAATCAAAATCGATTTTCCATGTGACTGCTCATGATTGTTTCATAAATGAATCAAAACTACTGTGTGATCAATGAATAGCACCAACTGACGATACTTTACATTACCTTATTTTCCTTACACTGTTGCAAAAACTTATTTAGTCATTTTTAATATTTTTTCTTTTAAAATGTAACATCAAGCTAATCAAACATCCAAAATCCACAACACATCATGTCGACTTTACCTATTTAATTAGACTATTTACCATATAAAGGCAATTAAGTAAGTATATTTCATATTAAACTAGCTGTAAAATCTGCACTCTGATGATGAGATATTGTCAGTAACATAATGCAGTCAAAAAGCAATTTAATGCAATGAATTGTAATCAAACACTTATGCAGTCACAAGAAATACTTGCACCAACCTCACACAACCTGACAATATTATAAAGTACCACAACAAAAACCAGATCACTTTTTCAATCTTACCAGATAACACTTTGCCAGCTGGGCTTTCACGGTTGGTTGATGTCTCCTGGTTTGTTGCTGAAGGGGAAAAGCGACCCCCATTAACCTGATCTTCCTCCACAGAAGCGTCTGTCTGCTGGCCATTGCAAGTCTCCTGGTGAAGTTGCTGAGCAGCAACATTTGACAGCGTATCTTCTCTCGTTGCTTCTGAAAGGCTAGCTGCACCATCGTATGGATTTGCAGCCACCTCGTCATTGTCAGACATGGCACCACATTCATGTTCTGATTGAGCACGGCCACACTCCTGAGGAGCACGGCCGCCGTGTTCTGGTGATCCGGGGGGATCCGGTTGAGCACTCGACTGATGGCAGACAGAAGCCTTGTGCTCTATGAAAGAGACAATCTCGCTCAACATGAAGACTCTCCGACAGCAGCCACATGTCAGGAGGTCTGGCTCTACAGACAAGAGAAAAACAATGTTGGCTTAACCAAGATACCTGCATATTTATTAACATTTCTATCAAGAATTGTCCTAAGAACGATAATGAGGTCAATGAACTCATTTGGATGTTTGAGGTCAATGAACTCATTATCGTACCAAGATGTGCTACAGAGTACAGATATAACTGTTTATAATTAATGTGTAATTTTATATCTCTTCTTCTTTCTCCTCGGTCATGCAGACGCAGAAAATGAGGCCTCAATTCTTTTTATATTCTACAAGGCACTGATTCTTTAGAGCACTAAGAGATAAGAGCACTAATAATAATACATAAGAAATCAACAAAGATCTGAAGCAATCATTAGAAATTCAATTGACGATCATCATGACAAAGAGCATAATGTTTGATGGGATACATCTAAATCGTTGAAATAAGAAAATGTTGTAGGGGTGCCAGGAAATTGTAATTGTAAGCTGCAATTTATAAAGCGTCTCTGAGAGTAACCTCAACAGTGGCCTTGGAAAGGTAGGATTATTGCTTGTCTATCTATGATTAGTAGGAACACATGAAATGCTACAATTCTTATTTGTTTATTAGGAAGAAAGGGAAGGGAATGTCAAAGGCAAACACCCTGACCATGACCATAGACATACCACTCTCAAATGAAGACCATATGGCAATCTTAAAATGCCCAGCAGCAGTTCTTAACAAATTCATCCTTATGCTGAGTATGCTTCCCTCTGTAGGAGAAAGCCCCATGCCACCCACTCTCTTTGCACCCTCCTCTCCCTTTGCCTCTCTCTGAGGGAGGCCCCAGGTGAGCAGCAGAGTGGAAGGGGCGTTATAATGAAAGCAGAATTATAGACCAGCCACATCTTGATCAGACTAAGTAATGATGATACGCCATGCAGTGGTCAGTTTAGGGTCATTCTCCTTTCTCACAACGGCCAGTTTAAGGTCGGCTTTCGTTGCCTGACGGCACGCAATAGGTGACCACACAATCTGTTAAGGGGCAACCGCTCGAGAGTAACAGGAAGGGTGAGGAACACGCATAGGGTCAGAGGTTGAGGTCTTCAGTGCTCAAGTTCACACCACCCATTTTCTCAGAGGTGAAACGCCCCACACCTAATCCTCTATGGGTTTTACCCTTTTCCCAGGATTAGGCAGGTGGCTGAGTACTCTCAAACAAGCAGAACAAAAGGAGGTAAGTTCAAAAGAGTGGCCTATGGTGAGGGGAGGGTGGGAATCAGTACCCTTTGCTCTTCTTTCTCTTACTTTATAATCAATGCTCTGAAGATATTACTGTTGGACAACAATCATTTAACAGAGGAATACCCCTTGACGGTCCCCATGGGGGGACCTTCCTACAAAACAACAGTTTTGTAGGAAGGCAGCAACCGGGTCACCACTGAAAGGTGGCTTGCATAAAACTCTTTCTAGACGACAAGTATCCCTGTAAAGGTGACAGATCAAAGGAAACACTTGGTGATCAAGGTCCAAGGTTAAAGATCAAGGCGGTTCTAGAAGTATTTAGGATGTAAGACAAACCCTAAAGTTTGGTTATTCAAGCCAAGGACATGAAATGTATCTATAATTAAAAGTACGCTCAAACGGTATGACAATAGAGGATGCAAAGAAGAACTAGGTATACGCATAAACCATGTATACGCATAAACCATGTATACGCATAAACCAAATCTACTGCAAAAAATTTAAAAAGTGCATAAATGAAGTTGAAAAGGGAGACATGGATAGGATTTCGGATAAGGTAACAAAGACAGACTGGTCTGCAGGTGATAAAAGACAAGGCAAGGTAATGGTAGATAGAAAGACAGAGCATTGCAAAATGCAATTCAATAACTGCAGCTTTACTGGTGATGGCTCAGGCCAGGATAGCCAGGGTTCCATTGGATCCAAAATACAAGGGGCATACATACTATCAGAAGACCTACCTTTAAAATGTATGCATTCTAATACTACTAATAATAATTCACCATGTCACACCCATTATGATTACAGACATAGTATGAATGAAATATACAGGTTATTACAAGAATCGAATTTAACCCATAGCATCAACGTAGGGTGCCCATACATTCTACATCTCTATTTACAATGTAGTATAGAGAATGAAGGATGAATCGTCCTGAGGGGTCTTGTCTGAAGCAAACTCAGCTCGTAAGATCTTCGATCCAGTGTGTAATCCATTTCTCTCTCCATCTCACTGCAGAGCAACTGTGAGTGAAGGACGCTATTATTTTAATTATAAAATGTGGCATATTTGATAATAACTAAAACATGTTTAAACATGGTATAGTTTTACTGCAAAGTCACTTGCAACTCAACACCCAAGACAATGACGAGACTTGTACATTTTTAAAGCAATTCTAAATAATTTTCATTTCGTCTACACTTTTTGGCTGAACATATATTTGGAGCCTGCTATACCATTTTGGAACCAGGTCTACAAAATGTTAATCCAGTCCTGAATAGGATCTCTGGGAAGCCATTAGAATATTCCTGCAATTTTCCATCAATCCCTTTTCCTAGTACTGCTTGTATCAGTGTATCTGTCACTCTGCTGTTGACTGTCTCTGTCTGCAAGATTGTGTCTTGGATGCTGGTATCAAGACCTACTACATCACACCCACTCTTCATTCTCTACATTGACTTCCCATCTATGAGCACATCCTTATCCTCCATTCAACCACACACACACACACACATACACACACACACATCTACACACACACATCTACACACACACACACACAGAGGGTCGAAGATATCTCTACTAACTCTGTTCAACTGTATTTCCTTACCAAGTTACCAAGATCCTCTTTCCCTCCTCTCTGACTGCTTTCCTCTCCATCATTTTTCCTCTTCCGTTTTCATTCTAATGGATCGTCTTCCTCCTCCCACTCCTATGCAGAGTTATCCCTTCCCGCTGGACATGGTTATTGGTCAACCTGTTCCTCTTCCTATCCTCACCCAAACTCACCATCCACTAATAGAGCACACACAAGCGTCTCCACTCCTCTCTTAAAGAGCAGCACTCCACAGCCACCACAAAAGCCATGGACTACAAGTACACCAAACAATCCCATGACTGCAAACAACAGCCTGTCATTACAAAAGACTCCTGGCACTGCTTCTACACTGTGCAGCCGCTAATGATCCATCCGGCCAGCTAGCCTATTGTGTGTGTGAGACACTGTATGTGTGACACTGTGTGTGACACTTTGTGTCTGTCTGTCTGTCTGGCCTGTCTGTCTGCTCGTCTCTGTCCTTCTGCCACTCGAAGCCCAGCCACTAAAACATATGGAGAGGATGATGCACCCGTCCTGACGACAATGCAGCAACAACAACAACACTGGTTGCAATGTGTAATTACCGTTCCATCCCCCGCACAGCCATTGTCCCGCTGGCCAATCGACCCACCCTCGTCTTCGTCTTCGTTGTCGGTGCCATTGAGCTGAGGACCATCAGGGCTCTAATCTCTTGCTCTACGCCAATATATATAATGCGCGAAAAATTGAGACGGTTTAATTTGTGGTTCGACAGACCGCGGGACAATGACTGAGAGACTGAATGATTCGAAAACATCTGCCTCAGACAGACAGACAGACAGACAGGGACAAACAGACAAAGGCTGAAAATGACCCAAAGAACTACGGGGGGGGGGTATAGACAGAGGCTGCCAGTGCCAGACACTGGAAGAATGGTTTTTGGAGAAAGACAAGATCAAGGACAGAGATAATAATTTATATAATATGCAGCCATAGAGTACAGCTCTGCAGGTGCTCTGGCGTCATCCTGCCAAGGGGATCTAGGTTGGGCTGTGGTGCATATGAGAGCCTGTAGCAGGCGGACGACCTGGCGTGGGTCATTGGGGGTCACTGACTGGCAACTCACTTGTCTCTGCAGCCCTAGGGAAGCAATCCCCTCCCAATGCCCCATATAGAAACACGCTAGAGTCCAAGGGATGACCTAATACAGTTGATCTAACATATAATTATAGTATAATATGGTCTAATAATTTTTTATTATAAAAACTGGTGCGTCGTTAGGATAGCATGCATCAGAAGCACTGTAGTTCAACACACAGACCAGACGAAGGAAGTGCCTTTAAAACCACTACAAACACAAGTCACATCTTATTTTGTGTTAGAAAGGCTGAAGATTTGCCAATCTGTGAGACTGGAACGAACCTTTAACTTCTTTAAGATAATGCTATAGACAGCATGCAGGGTCGGCTTTGTTTCGAGTTTTGTGTTTATAGAGATAACACCACTACACAATAGCTACTTTTATAGCATCTCTTTGAGGCAAATCTAAAGCCCAAGATTTAACAGTGAAAATATGTTGCTGCCTCTCACAAATAGTCTGCAGAAATAGGATGATTCATATAATTATATATATATAATATCATAACTTTGAATTATACTATTATATATGCGATACGTATAATAGTCTATACTCTATATAATATTACTGATTACTAATGGCTAAGGCCATAAATATAATTAAGTTAAAACGGATTGGCCTTGGCCATGGAAAAAGAATCCGTGATATATCATCTGCAGGTTTCAGATTTCATTCCAAGCAGGTTGTTTTTTATTAGGGCTATGGACTATGGTGCATAGCTAGTCAAAATCACTTGGGGAGGTTCTGAAAGCACTGCAAAAGACAATCTCAGTTCTGCATCTGTTCACTTTTCCAGCTGTATCCATATACGTATGATTCAATGAAAACTTCCAACTTCACATTTCCCCAAATTTAATGACACATCTCTTTATCTGTTTTACTTTGTCACCTCTGAACAGAAATCATGAAAAGATGCTATTAGCCCTTTATGCTAAACTGCATTGTATTGTCATTTAATCACACAAACTGAAAATCAACAGTGAGTTTACATAAATTGTTTCTGGGGACCTATATCTCCTGTATATGGGGAGGAGCAGAGTAAGAAACAGTCATTTCATGGAGGTTGTATGTTAATAAGTATTCTTATATAACATCCTACTTATGATTTTTTTATCTTTAACATGTAATGTCAACGAATATATAAATAATATCATTATTATAATGTTATACAAACAGGATAATTATAGTTAATTACAGATTACAGTAGACAGAAATACAAAGATTTTGTGATAGACCCATGCATGGCAACTTCTTCAAAGCTCTATTGATGAGCTGTAGAATACTGTAGAAAAAGAAGAGCAATTCCTTATCAATTATTAATCAATCATTTTTACTATTAACCAAGTCAAACAGTGCGTTTACAAATGAACACCAATTCAGTTTCCTTAACATGAAGATCCTTACGGAAAAAGATTCAGATTGCTAACTTAATCTGGCTTATGTACGACAGCAAATACATTTAGAGGCATTACAACTGGTTGGAATTTAAGATATTTTTATAGGGTCATCGTATAGGAATGACTATCTCTAAGACAAGTTTAGGGAACAGAACAGATCGCTAGTTTACTCTCTATGACATTATCCTTTGTTAATTCCAAGTGTTTGGCTATGTTATGCCAACTGTCAACCGTGTCAAGTATATCTGTTGACAAGTAGGCATGCATGCTGAACTGAAGGTGATGTGACCAAAGACGTTTTCAGCAGTCACAGTGCAAGAAAGGAATTCAAATTTGAAAGGAAACGGCAATGACAGAGGTAAGGGAATCCTGAGTTCAAAGGTAGAGGAATTCGAAATTCAAAAGGTATCATTTGAATTTGCCCTTGTTAGGGGTCCATGTCAGATGTGCAATTCCTGGGGTAAGCACGCACCTGGTCGGAAGACTGACAGTCCCTCTAAAGAAGGGGTCAGAGTTCCAACAGGTGGATAGAGGCCTCCACCCAATCAATCAGCCATCAAAGTCAAAATCTGTCAATCAAACGGCCACTGACAGGTGATCTGCTAGGAACCGGTCATTCAATTGGCCGATCGCTTGACCGCCTCCGATCCATCTGGAGCGGTCAGTCGCCTTGGCAATGGGTCGTAATGGAGAGTGGTGAGGGGTAGGGCGGGGGATGGAAGGAGGCATTTCCTGTATTAATTGCCGGTGTGTGAGAAATAATTGGGAGTTCCGATGGACAATGATGGACAATGGTCAGAGCCTGGAGGGCGTCACCGCTTAGGCTGAAGTTCCAACATATGATGAGGGTTTGGATATCCATCACGTCAATCCTCCATGTCTAGCACTGTGCCGCTCTGACCCTCACACATTCCATGCAGACTCCCCTTGCTGACCCACGCAAGGCCAGAGGAAAGGAAACCCTATAGGCTTCAGTTTAAACCTTAAAGGAAAGCCTACATGGGCGAAAGAGACAATGTACACCCAAGCAACTAATCACAATTTGCCTTTTATCTGTACAAACGCACATTAGGCATATGATGTTCTTTCAACTTAAGTCTAAAATTCTTCTAAATCCGAAAACTGTTTTGTGATACTTTCCCTTCTGATTGTCAAAATACTTAAAAAGATATTTTAAAAGTCTCTCCCTGCCTCTCATTAGTTCGTTTAATCACACTGTCTGTTTGTTCCTGTTGGCATGTCTGCCTTCTCTGTCCCATTCTCTCTATTACACCCAATCCACTTTATCTTGGCATTCGGATGGGTCTTTCACTTGAGTATTACTTTGATGGCTTAAGCAATAAGCAACCTTGGGACTTGGTTAATCCAAACACACTTTGAGAGTGTAAATATTCTCATTTGATGTGCTACGAAAACTCTTACTTGCCAATAACATTACACAGATTAATGGTGTGGCTTTAGAACTATTTTTAAACAGTATGATTAATGATTATACACAATGGCACACACTTTCTAGTAACATCAGCAATGTGGTCAATCATTACTAGATAACCTTTGTACATATCCTCTGAGTACGAGCACCTCTGAGTAGAGATCTTGAAGAGGCGCTGTATAAATTTTGATTGATTGATTGATATCCCCACAGGAACTTACAGACTTACATTTAGAGCAGAGCTACAATTACATAATTATAATCCCCTGTCTTAATTCTTTTGAGATTTCTTAAGCTTATTAACTGTTTTATTAC
Organism: Dendrobaena attemsi; assembly: GCA_034693945.1. NCBI lineage: Eukaryota > Metazoa > Annelida > Clitellata > Crassiclitellata > Lumbricidae > Dendrobaena > Dendrobaena attemsi. The sequence goes on along the minus strand of JAQFXW010001640.1, from coordinate 6,133 downwards.
AACCTTTGCTACTATTACTATAACTAATTATTTATCATGATTTTTCTGCATAATTTATGATTCCACTTTTCAATGGTTTCATTATCATCATATGGGATTTATAAAGTGCAGGAAATTATAATTTAACACACCACAAAAATGACATGATTATACTGCAAAGTGTGAATAAAGCACAAAATGAGAAGTGGAGAACTACCATCAATGGCAGCTGACCATAAGAATAGTTTCTTCCTCATGCACCATGTACCTAATATAAAATAAATAAATGCAGGCCAGAGGGTCGTTCTCGATGACCCCTGTCCAGTCACTCTTTCCTGTGGACAAAATGCTCAGCCAGATAAGGGAGATTAATATCAGAAGTGGCCACAGGTGGGGGACCCAGTCAGAGTCACCTCTGCCCTGTCTCTGACAATCATCCCAGCTAAGAGCTGTCAGCACTGCGTCATCGCTGGCGGCTTTGATGGACAACCAGACAAACGGACAACCAGACAAGCGGACAACCAGACAGGTGGACATACTGGACATCCAGACAGGCGAACAACCAGACGGGCAACAACCGAACAGACAAGGGTAATAGGACCGACAACCGAGCAGACGGACTAATGGAAGGACGTATAACCGCACAGGCGAAGGGCGGAGGGGAGGGTGAGCATGAATGAAGCAGGAAATTAACCGGTGTCTGTTTGGGAAGGAATTACTGGTCAAGGCGGGGTCAGATTGACAGTTTGGCTCTGGGCACAGCGGGGGCGACGGGTTAGTTGCCCTGGGACAGAGGACGAACGGAGGGGCATTTGGAATCAATCAAATGTTGTCTCGACTTCCCAATCATTTTCTAACGGATCATCACTCCATCTTGTAGCTAATGCTCAACAACCCAATTGCACCCAGAGCATTAGATCTTTGCTACATGTGTATAGTTTGTACACTACATACACGAACACCTATTCAACTATGAACCTAAATCACTTCACAACTAAACAACTAAATTAAAATGATGAAAGCCATAAACAAATAAGTAATAAATAAAGGGCCTGCTATAAATTGCGCTTGGTAGAACTACCTATAATTTATAGATCTATAGTTCTATATGCATACTGTTCATAGATCTACTTGCAATTCATAGCATTACTTGCTATTCATAGCTCTACTTGCCATTCACAGATCGACTTCCTATTTATAGCAATTAATAGATCTACTTGCTATTCATAGATCTACTTGTTACTCATACGTCTGCCTGCTGCTATTCGTAGATCTACTTCCTATTCATGGATCTACTTGCAATTAATAGATCAACTTGCTATTCAACATTCATTGATCTACTTGCTATTCATATATCTACTTCTTATTCATAGATCTACTTGCTATTCATAGCTCTACTTCTTATTCATAGATCTACTGTCTGCCTGCTGCTATTCATATATCTATTCATACCTATTCATACCTATTCATGGATCTACTTGCAATTAATAGATCAATTTGCTATTCAATACTCATTGATCTACTTGCTATTCATATATCTACTTCCTATTCATAGCTCTACTTCCTATTCATATATCTATTAATTCTACTTCTCATTCATAGATCTATGTATATATTTGCTTCTACTAAATATTAATAAATAGGATTTGTTTTGGGCACTTAGAAAGCCTCTTTAAGAACTCAAACAGACCTACTAACACCCTGCTATCAATTTCAATTGAGTTGAAAACGTTACTACAGATTGCGGATCTCTTGGAAATGTTAAGAGATCAGTTCATATATCTATTCTTTAAATAAGTCATTCTTATTACCATATTACACTTAGCCCGATGACTAGTTATTAGTATACTTTGTCTGACACAACAATACCAATTGATTAATTTTTGTTCTTACCTAGTGACTTTAACATCAGTTAGATTGATGTTAAAGTTTTAACTATTTAAAAGGAGCTTCATAGTGATTATCCACACACACATGGATTCAAAAAACCTCTAATTAGCCAAATGAAATAAAAATGATTCAGGTAAATGCAATTCATGAGCTTTATTGATCAACAAATGCATTAATTCTTTCTTGATAAACAAAATACATTAATTCAATTTATAAGCTTTACCAATCAACAAATACACATATTTGTTCAATTTTTGTAAGTTTTTGATAAACAAATACATAAATTCAATTTCTTGCTCCTGGATACGGTTGACCCTATGAGGCGCTACATAAATGTTCAGATACAAGTTCGTGTAGTCATATTCAATTGTTCATTTATTGCAGCATAGGCCCTATTAAGCCCACTATAATTATAGGTGATAATAGGAAGACCGAAAAGAACAACTATTAATGTTCCTTTGACTGGGTTCTCTTTTCTCATTACTAATTCGATACACAGCAACACTAACCATCAAAGTATGAATGGAAACCAGCACAGAAATATGCATGCCACAGTGAAAAGATGTGCATAGAGTGATGATACATTGATACACAGATACAAATATTGTCAGTTTATCTAAGACACTCCTTTTTAAGTCTATTTTTGGAAAGCAGCCTAGTTTCAATCCTGAGTGGTGCTATATAAATATTCAAATATGTGCAATTGCGCACACTGTAACATACCCGTGCAAAATGACTAACAAAACTAATTGTACATTTCAGATTTAATCACTAATAATGTAAAATAACACCCTTTCTTTGATAAAGCTGAGCTTGCAAAGTGTAATGCAATGCAGTGTAGTGAATCTAATGAGGTAGCAACAGATAACTGGAAAATGGTTTAATAGTCTGCAAAAGTAGCCCACAAGACCCAACATTATGGCTTAACTTGCATCAGGCAATTTTTAAATATGCCTAACAACTTGAGCATCTTGTAATGATCAGTGTTGTAATGTGATTGCAAATTCATTTAGGGCCATGTGGTAACTTTTTGCTGCTACAGCCTTCTGAAAGGTGTCATAAATGTCTGGACATTGTAAAGACCATAAGCTATAAGACAAGTTGAGACAACAGATGCCTGGGAATCTGGCAACATACCGGTGCTGCCTGATTATTGAAAGCAGATAAGGATTTTAAATGGTGCTGACTTTCTCACATGAAAATTTGATATCAAAATTTAAAACTGGCATAACTTATAGTTATGGTGCAGCTCAGGTGCACTATAATTAGCATCTGTCTATTTATAGCAGGGGTGGAAAACCAAGTCTTTTGGAAAATGACAAGTTGGTTTCTTGGTCTTTTTCTTTTTATAATCGTTTGGCTTTTTCTGATTTTGAATGTTGTTAAGAAAAAAACTCCAGCTCAGATTAATTAAATTAAGATTTCAGACTGATAAACACAAAATAATTGATAGTAGTTGATTTTATTACAATAGTAGGCCTAGTTCAAATTCTGGTTTTTAAGCCATTGAATTAATATTAATAAAAATAATTTTAAAATAGAAAATTGAAAAAACAAAATTTCTTGGTTTTTTTATTTTTTGGCTTAAACTAATAAAGCACAGTGAAAAAACTTCCCACGTCTGGATTTACAGTGCACTGTGCATTGTTGCAAGAAAGTATGAACTTGTAAGTGAAATCATTTATATAGACCTATAGAAACGTTACCAGCTATATGTTCAGTTACTTCGCTTGCGTATTTATATTAACAGCTCTATTTCGTTTTAAAGTCGTGCCGTATAAAAATTATCTCGTATACAACGACGAGAAAGCGCTACACAAATTCACGTACACAACCATTGAACAAGTGGCAAACGGGAATGGCCGCCAGAATCAGTCGCTGCATAAATTTACGCTCATACAAAGTATACAGATCCTATAACATACAATGCCATTCATATAAGCACATCGCACCGTTCGCACGGCATATTCCATACCGGTGCTATATGAATTACGCACAGCCGTAGGTAGACACATGGGTACTTACCGGAGGGTTCGTTGGCCAGCCTGGCAGGCGTCGATCGCTTGCGCCTGGAGGACATGCCGTGGTCGACACGGCCCTAGAGGCTATCATGGGCCGCTGATCCGTCCGAACGGGGACAATTCGAAGCTGTTTTGATCTGTGGTCAGAGGCCGAAAGACCCCACGAACCCTACCCATGAGACGATGACGCCATTATGAAAAATGGCGGACGACCCTTTTCGACAAACGTCGTAGAATTCAGGGTCCAAAAGTCCGTAGGCCTATACGAAGAGAAAAACGTGAATCAAACAGCATGATAAAATAAATATCCTTAATAAAACCCTCTTCGCTATATTATTATGTGGCCGACTTCTCGTTGAAAATACGCTCCGTGTTGAGCATCTGTATACAAACGAAAGTTATTATTAGGCCTATAGGCTCATGCAGGGCCTACACAGTGAGCATGATCTAGGCCTGCACGGGCAGTCGGGCAGAGTGTTTTCATCTTTCCTGCCGCACAATAAGACAGGCCTACAGGCCAAGGCTCGCCGTTGCGATTTTTCAGCCCGACTGCCAGTCACCCTCAACCCTCTCCGTTCTTCCATCTGTACACTCACATACCCACGAACCCTCCGGCCCTCCCCTGACACCTCCGTCCCTCCCTTGAACGTCCTTCCCCAGTGGCAGCGACAGACAGAGCGAGTAGCCTACTCTGCGTAGGGGGCTTACACAAAGACCGATATCAAATTTCATATTTCGGTTGTATCTGAAAACCGCGGTGAGAGCCGTCTTATCGCCCTGAAGCAGTTTCTGTTTAACGGCACCGTGTGAAAACAAATAGCCTACGCTTAGCGTTGCCCTCCTAGGCTCCTCCTTCATCCAGGTTTGAGACTGGCACTGCCAGAGTAGGCCTTCAAGAAGTGTCGGATCGGAGTTACAACGACGTAGGCTATAGATTCATTCATACACGTAGCCCCTAGCCTAGGTCTATATAGATGAATAATGCAGATCATAGATTCATAGATGTACGGTTTGTACGCACAAAGGCCCATGGGGACCTAGTGACCTCAGGCTGTTATGTGATATAATTATGTATGTATGTAGGCTATATAGCGCCTACCGTATGCCTACTCACACAACACTAGTAGCCTACTACTTGCCCCTTGCCCTCAGTGCTCCTCACACGCCTCGGGATCTGGACGTTCAGCTGCACGACACTAATATTAATAATATGTCGCGCCTGGCTGTCCCTACTTCAAAGTCCCTACTTCAAAGTCCCTATACCAAGCGGGCGCAAGTGCGCCCAGTGGAAAACAGGGGGGAAAACATTTTACAATGTATAATTTTCAGAAATGGGGGGGGGAATTGGTCAGAGGAGATGGAAACATTTTTTGAGGGGCGAAAATGGAAAGTTATGAGTTTTTGAACCCGGCTGCTTGGGGGCAAAGAAGCCACTGTTCAAAGTCCTGAATAATTAGGACAAATTAGGCCAAATGGCACACCAAAGTTGATGCTATAAATATCATGGACCTTAGGCTACAAGCACAGGCCCTATAAAAAAAATAGGCTCGTGGCGCTTCGGCGTGTAAACTCCAACACACCTCCGGGCTGTAATCGGGACCGCTTCTGAGTAGTAGGAGACTTGAAGAAGCGGTATAGAAATGTGTGAACAAATAAATAAATAAGCCTGTCTTACGTATACACCCAAGTTTCGGACCGGGGTCTTAACAATGGGACTTAGCCTACCACACCACCACACCCAGCTAGCAAGGATCTAGTTTAGTTTCCGTTCACGCGGAGCTGCCCAACTCCCAAACAAGTTTATTACCTTTTTTAGTCATCACTTCTCGAAATCCATTAATCCTCAACTCCCAACAAAGTTGATGACTTTTTGTAACCGTCACTTCTCAAATCCATCAATCCTGATGTTACTCAGAGGCTCTCCCTTCTAATTTGCTCAAAACTCTCGTGGGGCTGACCCATGCATAGGATAAAAAGTTATAAATTTCTCCATAGGAGGCGTATGCCTAGGCTATAGCCCCTGATAAACTCCGCCCATACGAGCTAGGCTTAGGCTACTAGAAAAGCGTTCAGAGTCCGCACCTCTAAACCATTAGGCTATTTCCTTCGACCGTTTCCAGCGCCAACAACATGGGCGGAGTTTATTAGGGGCTAAGGCCGCTAAGCGTTAGCCCAGTTAGCTACATCGGGAGTGAGCCGGCCGGTTGTTTCGTCAACCCCGGTTCGAGCCTCGGTGCCGGCGG